>VSMD01036774.1:0-10074 GCA_008750895.1 Mirza zaza
CTGCACCTGGCCTACATCTGTGAAAATATTAGCACCATCAAGACTATCAGGCCGGGCGAGGTGGCTCAAGCCTGTAATCCTAGCTCTCTGGGAGGCCGAGGTGGGCGGATCCTTTGAGCTCAGGAGTTCGAGACCAGCCTGAGCAAGAGCGAGACTCCATCTCTACTATAAATAGAAAGAAATTAATTGGCCAACTAATATATATAGAAAAAATTAGCCGGGCATGGTGGCGCATGCCTGTAGTCCCAGCTACTTGGGAGGCTGAGGCAGCAGGATTGCTTGAGCCCAGGAGATTGAGGTTGCTGTGAGCTAGGCTGACGCCATGGCACTCACTCTAGCCTGGGCAATAAAGTGAGACTCTGTCTCAAAAAAAAAAAAAAAGACTATCAAAGTGCTATGTAGCCTGACTTCCCATGTATCTCAAAGCCTCTAGAGAAATTTTTCTTGCTTCTGGAGCACTAGCATCATCCAGAAGTGTTTCCTAAGAAAGTCTTTATGTGATGAACATTCTTATGCTTTACATGCCTGCAAGTGTCTTTATTATAGCCACACACTTAGATAATGGTTTAGTTCTATGTAAAATTCTAGATTCGAACTTCTCTTCTTCCAATATTTTGAAAATATTACTTCATGCCCTTCTTGCATCCCAGTTTGATTCTTTTTTGTTTGTAGGTGGTTTGTTCTTTTTCTCTGAAAATTTTTATTGTTTTCTCTTTGTCTTTTGTTTTTTACATTTTATAGTAAGACATTTAACATAGACTTTTCTTACCTATCTTGGGTGGCACTCTGCTCTTCCCTTTACTTTGAGTTCTTTTATTTATTTATTTAAATCTGGGAAATTTTTTGTCATGACTTCTTCAGATTTTTTCCCAATTATGGGATATAACACTTCTCCTTCTATCAGTTGTATCTCTTAACTTTTATTTCATATTTTCCATCTTAGCACCTTCTGGAAGAATTTCTCAACCTGATTTTCCAACTCATTAATTCAAGTTTTTGTTTTTTTTTTTGAGACAGAGTCTCACTTTGTTGCCCAGGCTAGAGTGAGTGCCATGGCATCAGCCTAGCTCACAGCAACCTCAAACTCCTGGGCTCAAGCAATCCTCCTGCCTCAGCCTCCCAAGTAGCTGGAACTACAGGCATGCGCCACCATGCCCGGCTAATTTTTTTTTCTATATATATTAGTTGGCCAATTAATTACTTTCCGTTTATAGTAGAGATGGGGTCTCACTCTTGCTCAGGCTGGTCTCGAACTCCTGAGCTCAAATGATCCGCCCACCTCGGCCTCCCAGAGAGCTAGGATTACAGGCGTGAGCTACCGCGCCCGGCCATTAATTCAAGTTTTAACCAGAGCCCTCTTCAACACTTTTCTATTTATCTGTTTTAATTTTTATTTATTTAATTTAAATGATTTTTCCCATATATATCATTTCCAAGTTGCCTCTTCTTCAAAACTCTTGCTCCTTCTACATGTGTCTACAAGAAACCCTCTCTTTTATTTTTAAGGACATTTATTTTGCTTATTTTTAAATATTTTTAGGCCCAATCCATTCATTCTCCTTTGATGTTTTCTTTTATGGTGTTTGCTCTCTTCAAATATTTCATTTTTATCTCTGAGAGCATGTTCCCCTTGAAGTGCCCACTATCTCGGCTGATAAAATGTGCCTGATGGGCCTGGTGCGGTGGCTCATGCCTGTAATCCTAGCACTCTGAGAGGCTGAGGCCGGAGGATCACTCAAGGTCAGGAGTTCAAGACCAGCCCGAGCAAGAGTGAGACCCCCTGTCTCTACTAAAAATGGAAAGAAATTAGTTGGACAACTAAAAATATATAGAAAAAATTAGCCGGGCATGGTGGCGCGTGCCTGTAGTCCCACCTACTCAGGAGGCTGAGGCAGGAGGATCGCTTGAGCCCAGGAGTTTGAGGTTGCTGTGAGCTAGGCTGACGCCATGGCACTCTAGCCTGGGCAGCAGAGTGAGACTCTGTCTCAAAAAAAAAAAAATTGTGCCTGATGGGGAGAGGCTACAAACCAGGCTTTAGCTCATATTCCCCTAAAGACTGGAGAGTTGGGGAAGGGGAAGAAAGCTCCTTAGGGCACTGAAGCAGAGCTTCAGCATTATCATGCCTTCTCAATCCCTCCCCTTTAACCAGTACCTCCCACAGGCAGCCCTGGCCCTCTGGAAGCCCCTGTCTCACTGCCCAGGCACTGTTCTTTCCCAGGCCCTGTATCCCTTGGCCATAGTCACAACAGCTGTTCTTCCAGAGGTAGGGGTGGGGCCTGTGTCAGTCAGCGTTCAGTCAGAGAAGCAGCACCACTAGGATATTGTATATATACAGGGATTTGACCATAAGCAGTTGTGGGAGCTGGTTAAACAGCCTCACGGAGGCTGTTGCCTTCATACATGATGCTAGAACTTGGTGTCCAGAGGGCAGAGATGACAATGTACAGGGAGGAAGCATTACCTCATGCTGCATAACCCATGACGCCCAGACTTACTGACTGGCAACAACAAACATATTATCTCATACAGTCTCTGAGGGTCAGGAATCTGGGAGCACTTTAGCTGGGTGGATCTGGCTCAGAGGTACTTGTAAGGAAATCCTGGGGCTGCGGCTACCTACAGGGGCTAGAGGATGTGCTTCCAAGTCTACTCATGAGGCTGCTTACTGGGAGGCTTCAGCGGGTTGCTGCCTCTGTGAGGCTGCTCACACAATGGGGAAGCTGGCTGACTCCAGAGCGAGTGGCCTGAGGGAGACAGAGAGAGCCCAAGATGGAAACAGCAGGCTTTTTTTTTTTTTTTTTTGAGACAGAGTCTCGCTTTGTTGCCCAGGCTAGAGTCAGTGCTGTGGCATCAGCCTAGATCACAGCAACCTCAAACTCCTGGGCTCAAGTGATCCTCCTGCCTCAGCCTCCCGAGTAGCTGGGACTACAGGCATGTGCCACCATGCCCGGCTAATTTTTTCTATATATATTAGTTGGCCAATTAATTTCTTTCTATTTATAGTACAGACATGGTCTGGCTCTTGCTCTGGCTGGTTTCGAACTCCTGACCTTGAGTGATCTGCCCGCCTTGGCCTCCCAGAGTGTTAGGATTACAGACGTGAGCCACCGCGCCAGGCCTAACAGCGGGCTTTTATAACCCAACCTCTGAGGTGACAGACCATCACTTGTGCCACATGCTATCGTTCATGCAGACCAACTCTGGTCAAACGTGGGAATGTGACTAAAAGGGGGCCCCTCTTGGGGACTACCTAACACAGGGCCGATGTGTTAGAAGCCACGGTCTCTGGATTGAACTTCCAAAAAGTTGACTACCAAAGGGAAGATGTATCTGGGATGTGACTTTTTGGATTTCATCCTTTGCCTTTCCCACTTCCTCCCGCCCGAGAGTTGCAAGTAACGTCTGGAGGTCTAAGAGTCACCTTGAGACCATGACCAGGAGAGCCAGACACCAAGGAAAGGCAAAATGATCTAGGACAATGATGATACTGGGAGCCACTGCAACAGCCTGGAACAGACTCTTCCACACTCTTTTTACCTGGGAAAAATAAGCTTCCAATTGGTTAAGCCCCTGTTGAGGGTTTTCTGTTACACGTAGCCATAAGCAAACTATGAATGAACACAGAATTTTTAAAATAGTGTTTTTGGCAATAAAGAGCGTTAGTGCCATCAAGAAAGTTGATAACCCTTTTGATGCAATGGCAGAACATTTCATTGCTGGGTATGACCTTTTCAGTTGTCAGTTACAACGCTCTTATGGAAAGCAGTAGAAAACCCAAACAAGGTGGCTTGAATACTAAAGAGTACACGTCAACCCCATAACTGAAAATCCAGCGGTAGTGCAGCTTTGGGGTAGCTCAGCAAGGCCTGTTACTCTTTCCCCAGATTCTGCACCTCCGTCCTGTTGAATCCTCAGGAAGGCTGGCTTCCCTCATGGTCACAAGATGTTGGACCACGATCAATTAGGACTATGGGAGGGTCTCATTCAAATCTTAGAGATTTTCCACATTCATGGCGAGGAAGACAGGATTACTTTGCTTGATTTATTGAGACCTACTGTGGCCCACCCCTGGAACTTATAGGTGAGTTACATCCTACCCAAAGTATACCGTATGACTGAGCCAGGAAAGGGTAAAGTGGAAGCTGGAAACACAATCATAATGTCAACTACTCTTTCATTCAGAGTTTTCCTTTCTAAGAATTTTTTCTACAGAAGATATCTATTTGCCGCTACAAGAAGAAAGTGAAATAAAGTCTGGGCAAGCGAAAACAAGAGCTAAACACTATAAAGTGGCAGGGCGCGGTGGCACTCTGGGAGGCAGAGGTGGGTGGATCGTTTGAGCTCTGGAGTTTGAGACCAGCCTGAGCAAGAGTGAGACCCCGTCTCTACCAAAAATAGAAAGAAGTTAATTGGACAGCTAAAAATATACAAAAAAATTTAGCCGGGCATGGTGGAGCATGCCTGTAGTCTCAGCTACTTGGGAGGCTGAGGAAGAAGGATCACTTGAGCCCAGGAGTTTGAGGTTGCTGTGAGCTAGGCTGATGCCACGGCACTCTAGCCCAGGCAACAAAGTGAGACTCTGTCTCAAAAATAAATAAATAAATAAATAAAATAAACACTATAGGCCGGGCGCGGTGGCTCATGCCTGTAATCCTAGCACTCTGGGAGTCCGAGGTGGGCGGACAGCTCAAAGTCAGGAGTTCAAAACCAGCCTGAGCAAGAGCAAGACCCCGTCTCTACTATAAATAGAAAGAAATTAATTGGCCAACTAATATATATATATATAAAGAAAAAATTAGCCGGGCATGGTGGCGCATGCCTGTAGTCCTAGCTACTCAGGAGGCTGAGGCAGGAGGATCGCTTGAGCCCAGGAGTTTGAGGTTGCTGTGAGCTAGGCTGACGCCACGGCACTCACTCTAGCCTGGGCAACAAAGTGAGACTCTGTCTCAAAAAAAATAAATAATAAATAAAATAAACACTATAAAGTGAGGTAGCAAAAGACATGGCAAGAGGAAACAACCACTTATAAAAGACCTTCTGTATTGGTCACCTCTTGTGGCAGTACAAACCACGCCCCACCTCAGTAGCTTGTGATGCAATCTGTGGGCCAGCAACTTAGGCTGGTGTCACCTGGGTGGTTCTACTGCTGGTTTCCTGGAGTCATTCGTGTGTCTGTAGTCACCGAGGGTTTAAATGGGGCTAGATGGTCTGAGATGGCTCCACGCACATGTCTGGCAGAGGCAGGCTGGTGGCGGGGCTCCGTCCTCCTGCACACAGCCTCTTTATGGGGCTAGCTCGGGCTTGCTCACATCACAGACTCAGAGTTACAGCCATAGCCTAAATGGGGTAATCCCTTCTGCGTAAGCACTTTTCAAGCCTCTGCTTGCATCACACTTACTAATGTCCCATTGGCCAAGCCCAGGTTCAAGGAGTAGAGGAATAATCCCCACCCCTTGGAGCAGCAAAGTCACTCTGCAAAGGGGACTTGCATAAAGGGATGGGGAAAATGACCGCAGCCATCTTTGTACACAGTCGACCGCTCCTACCGTCTAAACATATTTTTAACTTCGTGAATAGCATGTGCCATGTGCTAGGCCCTGGGTATGAAGAGGAAATGGGCACATTTTCCGTCCTCAAGAATGTCTGATCGATGGCCGGGCGCCGTGGCTCACGCCTGTAATCCTAGCACTCTGGGAGGCCGAGGCGGGCGGATTGCTCGAGGTCAGGAGTTCAAAACCAGCCTGAGCAAGAGTGAGACCCCGTCTCTACTATAAAAATAGAAAGAAATTAATTGGCCAACTAATATATATAGAAAAAAAATTAGCCAGGCATGGTGGCGCATGCCTGTAGTCCCAGCTACTTGGGAGGCTGAGGCAGCAGGATTGCTTGAGCCCAGGAGTTTGAGGTTGCTGTGAGCTAGGCTGACGCCACGGCACTCACTCTAGCCTGGGCAACAAAGTGAGACTCTGTCTCAAAAATAAATAAATAAATAAATAAATAAATAAATGTCTGATCAAATGAAGAACAGACAACTAAACTTCCATCACAATGCAGTACAACTGGAGCCCCCAAAAAGCGTAGAGGACATTGTGCATGTAGGGGGAAGGCCACACGGTACACAGTGGGTGAGGGGCACGGCAAAGTCTGCCTGGAGGAAGTCACCACTGAGGAAGGTCTTAAGATTGAGGAGACAAAGTAGGGGTATGGGAAGAAGCAAGGAACACTGAGAAATGAAGTCAAAGAACCAGCAGCTTCGATCAGTCTTCACACTTCAACCATCCTCCTTTCATACTTGAAACAAGGAACCATGAAATCAAGATGGAAGCCTGAAGTCCAGCAAAACAAAGAAAGATGCCAAGATTGCCAGCATTTTTTGTGAAGCTCCCCATTCTTTCAAAGTCTCATCAGATTACATTCTCCATAAAAGATCCTTTGTAAAAGTGATTTTCCTAGAGGGAGGTTGTGGACAGAGTGGCTTTGGGTCTGGAACACAGTCTTTTCCATTCATTCCCAGTGGTGTGGGCTGTCACAAGTTTCTGGAAGAAAGCTGAGATCAGCAGCACAGCCAAAATACCCTAAAGCAAGACAGAAGAATGAGGATGAAAACGTAATGACGTTACAAAATACATGGTTGGTACTCCATAAATTACTATGTGAATTTTTAAAGAAATGTTTGAAGCCAGGTGCAGTGTTGCCCACCTATAGTCCCAGCTCTTTAGGAGTCAGGAGGATCCCATGAGCCCAGAAGTTCAAGATCAGCTTGACAAACATGGTGAGACCCTGTCTCAAAAAAAAAAAAATTTTTTTTTTTAATATTTGGAAGGAAGGCTACATACCTAACAGTTATCTGTATTTACCTCTAGTCTGGTCACTAAAATTTAGGGGAAGCGGGAACACATATGATTTCCTTTATTTACTTCTATGTTGTTTGAATATTTTACAACCAGCAGATATTTCTGTTGTAAGTTTAAAAATTTTGAAAAAAGAGCTAAAGGTCTGAAACATTTCCATCTGATATTATTAGTATTGCTATTACTACTACTACAAGTGAATACTTAGTATATGCTAAACATTTTATAAATATTTGTGATACAATTATACCTTATAACAACTCTGTAACTAAGGTACAATTATTTTCTTGTTTTATAGATTAGGAAACTGAGACTCTGGTAGGTTACATAATTTGCCCAAAGTCACAGCGAAGAAATGTCATAGCAAAGATCGGACTCTGGGTTGCTGGCTTGAGAGTCTATTCATAATCACTATCCTAAACCAAAATACCACTATCAGCAGGGGAAAGGGACAAATATTCCTGAGAGTCTGAGAGAGTAAGGCCCAAAGCTGCAATTACAATTTCTTCAAAACCTCATATTTTACCCTTAAACATCATCATAAGTTGTTTTCTGTCCCATAATATATGCACATTTGTTTTAAAATAAAATAATGCATGGCCAGGCACAGTGTCTCAAGTCTGTATCCCAGCACTTTCGGAGGCCAAGGCAGGAGAATCGCTTGAGGCCAGGAGTTTGAGACCAGCCTGGGCAACATAGCAAGACCCCATCTCTACAAAAAATAAAAATTAGCCAGGCATGGTGGTGTGCACCTGTAGTCCCAGCTACTCGGGAGGCTGAGACAGGAGAACTGCTTGAGCCCAGGGATTCAAAATTACAGTGAGCTATGATTGGGCCACTGCACTCCAGCCTCAGTGACCGAGTGAGACCGTGTCTCTAAAATAAATAAATAAAATAAAATAATGCAAATTATTTCCCATCAAGCCAAATGACTGTCCCCATTTGTATCCTGGAAACTATTTGTCTCAAGTTGAGAAACACAGACAAAACCAGTTCTCCATTGTCTCTGGCATTCCCTGGTAGATCAACAAAGACTGTTTTCCTAAGATCCTGGGAGTGGTCAGACATCGGTTAACTCTGGTCTCTACCCTGGTTTCAGTTCATGGGGTAATTCTTCCTCTTAAGCACACCAAATGACCTAACCAGTGACAGCTGACAGATCCGCAGACCTGCTGGCCTATGTGTGACATTCCTCAGGTTGGCCTTAGCTATTTCTGACTTGGTCAACTCCTCCCACAGTCCAGAGCCCACTTTCTAGGAATTAACACACAATGACTGCTGCGATGATGTGGTACACTCCAACATGCAGTTGTTAAATGACTAGTAAGTGCAAGAACTTATCCACAAAAACTTTGGAAATAGTTGTGATGGCTGCACAACATTGTGCATATAAATTAAAGGCATTGATTTGTATACTTAAAAATAGTTAAAATGGCAAATTTTATGTATTATATATTTTGCCATAATTAAAAGAATAGTAAAAAAAAAAAAAAAAAAAAGGCAGGCGTATGTGACCCTGTGTGGTTATCTTCCCAATCTCATTTTGTGCTACTTCCCTCCTTGTTTTTTCTGTTGCAGCCACCCTGGCCTTCCTTCTCTTCCTTTGAACATTCCAAGCTCCTTTGCACCAGGGCCTTTGCACAGGATTTCCCCTTTGCTTGAAAACCCTTTCCATCTCACTCTGTTCCTAACTCAATCCAAGTGTCACTTCCTCAGAAAAGACCCCCAGTCTGGGTCAAGTTTTATGTTGTAAACGCTTATAGAACCACATCTTCCTGTTATATCTGAAAATCACAGAAACCTCCCCAAATAACAGTGGCTTAAACAAAATCAAAGCCCATTTCTGTATGTTCAAAAGTCCTGAGATCCATGGTGCCTGGAATCTAGGCTTCTTTTATTCTTTTGCTCCAATACACATGGCTTTCATTCCCAAGTTCACCTGATAGTCCAAGACAGTGGCTGGAGGTCCAGCCACTATGTCCACGTTTCCACAAGAGGGAGGAAGAAAGGGGGGAAAAGGGCGAAGTTCATCCTTTTGCAGACATTTCCTAGAAGTTGAACATTCCACCTCCGCATACGGCCCATCGGCCAGAATTTAACCATCGCCACATCTAGTTGCGAAAAAGCTGGTAAATATAGTTTTTATTCTAGTACTCGTAGATTCCCCTGGAAGTCAAAGGTTCTCCTACTCATAGAGAAGGGGCAGATGGACACTGGGGGACCACTAGAACCTCTGCCACAGTAGCACTTGTTAATTTTGTAATCACACATTCATTTAAGGTGCTAAGCTGCACGAGAGCAGGGCTTTGTCTGCTTTTGTTTATCGTTGTATTCCATGAGCCTAGCACAGTACTTGGTGCATTCCAGAAAGATTTGTGGGCCAGATGTGGAAAGGAGGTCTTGATGCCATTTGGGTGGGCCTGAAAGCTATAATACTTCCTGGTGAGAGTTGATAAAAATAGATAACATGTATCGAGTGCCTACCATGTACTGGACATTGACATCTAATCCTCAGAACAGCCCTAGAAGGTTGGTTTCAGGTTATTCTATGTATTTTAGAGGAAGAAGCTGTGGTCCAGAGCTTGAGCTAATGCCTTGCTCAAAGCTCTGGCTCTGAAGTCTGTGCCATGCCCCGTCATGCAAGTCTGTTTCAGGACTAGGCTGCAAGGTGGTAAGTTCCATCTCCCCTGTCCTGCCTCACAGCCCCAGGCTCATTCAGTGTCCCCCAGGGCAGCTTTGGCACCTCAGGCCAGATCAGCCTCATTCAACTCAGAGTCTTTCTTTCTTTCTTTTTTTTTTTTTTAAGGAATTTTATTTATTTATTTATTTTTGAGACAGAGTCTCACTCTGTTGCCTGGGCTAGAGTGAGTGCTGTGGTGTCAGCCTAGCTCACAGCAACCTCAAACTCCTGGACTCAAGTGATTCTCCTGCCTCAGCCTCCCGAGTAGCTGGGACTACTGGCATGCGCCACCATGCCCGGCTAATTTTTTCTATATATATTAGTTGGCCAATTAATTTCTTTCTATTTATAGTAGAGACAGGGTCTCACTCTTGCTCAGGCTGGTTTCGAACTCCTGACCTCAAGCAATCCACCCGCCTCGGCCTCCCAGAGAGCTAGGATTACAGGCGTGAGCCACCATGCCCGGCCTGAAGGGCATTTTTTAAAATAACAGTAACTTTTTTTATCTTTAATAAAATCATATAGGTACAGCATTTTAAAAAT
>VSMD01036779.1:0-48787 GCA_008750895.1 Mirza zaza
GAAGGGGAAAAGGAAGGGAAGGGAAGGGAAGGGAAGAGAAGGGAAGGGAAGGGAAGGGAAGGGAAGGGAAGGGAAGGGAAGGGAAGGGAAGGGAAGGGAAGGGAAGGGAGGGAGGAAGACAGGGAGGAAAGGAGGGAGGGAGAAAGGGGGGAGGAAGGAAGGAAAGAAGGGAGGGACAGAGGGAGGGAGGGGAAGGGGAACGGGAGGGGAAGGGAAGGAAGGAAGAAGTGAGCCTCTCAGGGAGCCTGGGGTCTTGGCCAAGGCACCAGTGCACCACTGAGGTCCCGTTCCCATAGACAGGGAGCTGGTGGCTTTGGCCTCTCCCCAAACTCTCAGACAAAGGGCTCTGCAGATGGCTCTGGGCCAGGGTGAATTCTCAGGTTTTTTTTTTTAATTTCTTTCTTTTTCTTTTTTAACTAAGCAAGAGAAAAAAAATCATTAAGTAAGACATGAACACAGGTTAAGAGAACAGAATATTATTCTTGGCTCGCTTTAGGGTCTCTTGTTCATTTTCCCATTGAACTAAGAAGCATCAGGTCAAGGCGGCAGAACGTGTGCATGGGAGGCCCCAGTCTCAGCTCAAAGCTCCCATCACAAATTAGATTAAAAGGAGGAGGTCGTGTCTTCCTTGGAGGCTTTTGTCATATATCACCCTCAGGAGAGTTTTCTTTTCTGATAAGAAGGATAACAATAATGTTGAAAAATACTTTGTGTGATCTAAAACCCCAGGGAGGGAGAGCATTCAATTTTTACCCACTGCGTGGAGGAAAAGGCGATGATGATAAACGTCTCCTGAGGAAGAACTAGGGAACTTTGTGTTTTTGGTTTCTGTTCTCTATCCATCTCTCCTAAGTTTGCAAGTGTGACAGAATTACCTGGGAAGGCCAATTCCATTTGACAGTCCTCCTCCACTGCCAAAGTTAATATTGAACACATTATTGCGACTTTGTCACTAAAACATCAAAAGTATTGAGAGCATCCCTGGAGTTTAGCCTTTTCAGTGTGCACTTAGTGATTTGCATCTGTTTTCTTTTTCAAGGGTTTTTCTTGTTCAATTCAATTAAACACACGCCTACCGATATCCAGTAGTCCCTAGGAGGATACGAACATGTTTGAGATGGGGATTCTGTTCTCCAGCATGTAAGTAACTAAGTAAGTAAGACACAGTCTGATCTTTAGAACATGAAAAGACTTCCAGAGAGAGCAAGTGGGAGAAAAGCAAAGCAAAGAAGGGAGGGAGAGAAGGAGGAAGAAAGGAAGAGGGAGGAGAGTGGTATTTGATATCATCTGTGCTGGTTCCTTTCAGTTTGGGCCTAGTTTTTCCTTCCCACTTCTCTCAGGATTGTGGTTAGTATTATGTAGTTTATTTCTGGATTTGAATTCCACCCCTGCCTGTTACTAGCTATATGATTTTTTAAGCGAGTTATCCAGGCCTTGGTTTTCTTAAATCTGTAGGTGGTTGACCTTAGTTAATATCAAGACCTGTCATTCTGTTGAAAATGCACACCTACACACGTGTCTGCCTTTTCCTCAGTGCCGCCAGTTATGCTATTTTTATATCCTGCATTTATTTTTCCTGTATTTTATCTTTTAATTTTTTTCCTGTATTTTATATTTCAAAGTTAGATAACTTTTAAGTCTTCCATTGTGAATTATTTCTCTCTTTCACTCTCTTTTTCTTTATGTATTTCAATGCTGTGGCCATTATAACTTCATTGTGGAACTTCAATTTAAAAAGTAAAAGTTAGCAGCTCTATCACAGGTAATGTGTTTTATCTTACATTCCACTGCATCTCAAATGGAAAGTCCTACGCTCTTGTTTTCGGTTGAATTGGCCTGATATACCTGTGATCATTTCTCTCTCCCTCCTCTTGTATCAGTCAGTGTATCACTTTTCTTAGGTAAGTTTTTAATAAACATTTAGATTTTTTACCTAATTGCATATTTTTATTTAACAATAAAGTCTGTCTCATTAGATTTTTAAGAGTATAAGATCTTTTTAATGCTAAGTTAAATGTTTGGCCCTTTTATAATTTAGTAGCCTATTAAAATTTTTAAAATCATCCTTCCTCCCACCCTCTTTCCTCCCCACCGTGTCCCTCTTCTCCTTTTCCCTTTCACCCTCCCTTTCCCCTGCTTTTCCTTCCTTCCAGAAATACTTGTATGGCATCTACTGTGTGCAGGGTTCTTAGTGTTTTACAGATGTTAACTCATTTAATCCTCATCAAAAAAACGTGACAGGAGGAGGTGCTGTTATCATTTCCATGTTGCAGAGGGGGAAACTAGGACAGAGAGACAGGAAGCCTGCCGCAGTCCACAGAGCCCGTAAGGCCGCACACAGAGCATAATCATGACACTCCCCACAACCAAACATAGACAGGTGACCTTGTCTAGGAGAGAAGGTGCCAGAGTAGAGCCTGGGGAGGGAGACAGGGAGACGGTGCCTCTGATCCATCTGGACCAGCGTCCGTCCTGACCCTGAGCTCCCAGGTGCGGCTGGGGCCACAGCAGGGGCAATGAAGCAACCCCGCACAGAGCACGGCAGCCTCGGCACCCAGGGGTTCTGTGAGGCCATGCTAGCGAGAGTGGAGAGCCACATCAGCGTGAACAATGGTCCGGGACAGGAGAGCCCTGCGAAATAGGAGAGAGGTCACCATGTTTGCACACACATTCATGGAGTCATTTCCGCAGGGGCCCTGTGCATCTCAGCCAGGCCTCATTCTGTCCACTCGTACGTGGGCAGAGCGATTGGCAGCCCATTTTCCTGGTGGCAAATATAGGGCCAGCTTCAGGGTCAGCCAAGTGTTCAGCTATTTCCTAACTGGGACTCCTTTTGACCTTTATTTTAACCTTCTGAACCCTCTGGTTCCTATAGAATGAGAATGCTGTAGCGATTACAGTGTTCAGCACTTAGCCATGCACAAGAAAGGCTTACCATGTCCTTCCAGCCTGGCCTGCTCCTCCTGCGACTACTTTCTTGCTGAATGGACTCAGCCTCCACCCTGACAGCCTTCCTAGAAATCTGGGTGATTCTTGTTCCCTTTGCTTCTCCCTCTGCATCTTACCAGGCTCCAGGTCCTGCTGCCTCTGCCTCTTACAGACCCATGCAGCCGCCTGTCCTCTCCACGCCCCTGCCCCTACCTTACTTCAAGCACTCTGCCTCCATCCCTTGGGCCAATTAGCTTATTTTCTTCCTGCATCTAGTTTTCCCAGAGTTTAATCAATTTCCCAGTGCTTTCCCTAGCAGAGACCTGGCCCTGGGGTGAGACGGCGTGGGCCCCTGTCAGCACTGGGGCCAGATGACCGGTGCCCGGTGGCCTGTGGATCCTGTGTTCCGTGCTTGCTCAGGGTTCCAAGCCCAGGAGGCACTGCTTCCCGAGGTTAGGGCTTCCTGGCCCTCGGTGCTCTCCTCTCCAGTCATTCAGCTGCCAGCGTCTGTCACCCACTCTCCATGGTAGATGCCCTTGTTAGGAATCTGTGGTGCTTTCAGGGTTCTTGCTGGACCGTGGCTGATACACAGGTCAACAAATACAGAGAATCGAGAGATAAGGGGCATAATGCCCGAACTGAGGCTCTCTGAGAAACACAGAAAATGCTGATTCAGGCAAGGATACTCTAGGGCTGGGGAGGCTCAGGTAAACAGGGGCACTGTTTTGCTCCGTGGCCTCATGTTTGGCTGTTAGTACAAAGAGATCAGAAACCAACTGTGATTGTTTTACCATTGTCTGAAAGATGCAGGAAAACACAAAGGATGCTGTTTCCTATCCTCATACAGTCACTCAGCACACACTGTGACACCCTGTGTGTTGGGGTGGCCCCGCCCCAGTCAGCCAAGCGGTGCTGTGACAGCTTTCCTGCAGAGGCGGGCTGGAGTTTCCTAACTCAATCCAACCCCATTCCGACACAATAATTATGAAGACCTATTCAATATTTACTATATTAAATTCATTGAACAGAAATGTTACTGTTAAGCTAAGTTTTAAACACTTAAAACTTTAATGGAAAAAATGTACTAAAATCTTTTACACTGCTATTGAATGATACATTTCACAGATTACAACAGCAAAAACAGAGCAACTTCTTCTTCAACTGCTACTACCTCTGTTATAGAGTTTTCATGGGGTTATATATTTCTCTGCAACCAGAAGGTGTTGATTTTCTATTCATGTGACTGAATCATAGTATGATGTTGAATAATGTTGATGAGTTGTGTAGGGGCCAAGGGAAAAACTTCCCCTTTTCCCTCTGAAGGTTTGCTTAAAAATCTACTCACAAAAGGCAGATTAACTGGAAAAAATTAATACAAATTTACTGATGCATACATGGGACAATCACAGAGACAGCATCCCATTCTGCAGGCTGAGGGCTGGGTCTCTCGAGATGTCCACACTCAGATGCCACCCACAAGTCCTTTGTGACTTTTGAGCCACTGGCTATACACTGGGTGGGTGTGAACTAAAATAAAATTTTAAGGCTCAACCACCCCCGCCGGCTGACTAAATGGACCCCCTAGTGACCAAAAGAATATTCTAAAACGAAATTGCCTGCCACAGAGGAACCTCCATGTGTTCGGCAAGCTAACGGGGACCCAGTCCTTTAGGAATTTTATGGAAACCTCATGACATAGGCATGATTGATTAAATCATTGGCCATTGGTGTGATGTGAATGGGAAAAAAAGCCAAATGCTGTAAAATAATTTTAAAGATATTTATTCTGAGCCAAATTTGAGGACCATGACCCGGAGCCACTGCCAAGAAGCCCTGAGCAAGTGGACTCGCTGTGGCTGGGTTACAGTTTGGCTTTATACGTTTCAGGGAGACAGAGGTTACAGGTAAAGTCATAAATCAGTACGTGGGAGGCATTCATTGGCTTGGCACAAAAAGGTGGATCATCTTGAAGTGGGAGCTTACAGGTTATAGGTGGTTTAAAGATTCTTTGACTTGTAATTGGTTAAAGACATGAAGCTTTGTCTAAAGGCTTGGACTGTTTTAAGATAAAGAGCTGTTAATTAGAGATGAGCCGCCGGACATATATTTGTTACATAAATTAAGTACCTGCAGGTTTGTCTTGCATATCCTTAGGCCTGTTAATGGGTTACAAAAGATGTCCCCAAGAAGTGGAGGGAGGCATGATGAAACATGTCTGACCTCCCTCCTCCTGGCAAGCAATTTAGTTATAGGATATCCCCTTGGACACAAGGGGTCCATTTGCATCTGTAGAGAACTGCAGGCTGCAGCCAGACCTTCCTTTTCTCTCCTCTAGAAAAGTTAACCGAGTCTGACACCTTTAAAGGTCTGAAAGAAGCATTCACCATATATTCTCTTTGTGGGGTGTATTGGTGCTGGGAAAATGGTGTCCCACCATATGGGCCTCAGAAGCAAAAGTTTTTCTCTGACCTTCTCCGTCTCCCTGTCTCTCAGTCCCATTCTCCCTGAGGCTAGCTATAGGAACTAGAGTCTGTCTTCCCCAAGGCAGGTCATAAAAGCCAGAACCCCTTTTCCTGAAAGTTTGCTATAAAATCTAAAACTTTTCGATATAAAACCTGGCAATAAAGAAATTATCTGACCTACCTTGTTTGACTGTAAGTCATATGACCCCCATTCCAGAGAGGGTCCTGGCCTGCACCCCAAAGGAAGGAATGCATGCTTAGAGAGGCCAGGAAGTTTCTGAACAGATAGGCCTTGCTTGGTCTCCCCACTCAGTCTATTAGCATTTGATCAAGCCCTCTTTGTCCAATCATATTTCTATGTAGCTGTCCACACTTTGTTACACCTAAACATAAAAATGGATGATTTCCCCTGTATCTTTGGGTCTTAACTCTAAAGGCTCCTGTGTATAAGGGGTAAAATAAATTTGTATGTCTTTTCTGCTATTAATCAATCTGCCTCAGCATAGCTTTTAAGGGGCAAACAGCTTAGGTCCCTACAAGTGTTACTCCTGAGATTTCATCTACATAACAAGACCACTTTTGCTGGTAGGCCTACTCTTCTCTCCATCCCATAACTAGTCTTGTCACTTAGACCTGATGTTCCACTATAACCTGGTTTTGGGCATGCTCTGAGCCCCCATTCTTTCTGCCAACTCAAGATGGTATATAAACTTCTGCACCCATTGAGGGGTTGGAGTAATTACTCTGTGATTGTCCCCAAGTATGTATCAGTAAATTTGTATTCATTTTTTCCAGTTAATCTGCCTTTTGTGAGTAGATTTTTAAGCAAACCTTCAGAGGGAAAAGGGGAAGTTTTTCCCTTGGCCCCTACACAACTCATCAACATTATTCAATATCATATTATGATCAGTCACATGAATAGAAAATCGATAACTTCTGGTTGCAGAGAAATATATAAGTCCATGAAAACTCTGTAACAGAGGTAGTAGCAGCTAAAGAAGAAGTTGCTCTGTGGGTTTTGCTGTTGTAATCTGTGAAATGTATCATTCAATAGCAGTGTAAAAGATTTTAGTATATTTTTTCCATTAAAGTTTTAAGTGTTTAAAACTTAGCTTAACAGTAACATTTCTGTTCAATTAATTTAATATAGTAAATATTGAATAGGTCTTCATAATTATTGTAATGTTTGTATAATATTCTGTTAATGTGTTTAATTTACTAAATTTCTAAAACTGGGCATAATTAAACCATGTTTTCTGCTAATATAAACAAAATTATAGTAAATAATCTTTAGACATGTGTGACTGTTTGCCTAGGATAGGTTAATTATAGCGGACACACCACAGATTGGAAGGTGTTTGTACATAATCAATCGGGTATACAATGGGTCTATGTGGACATCGTATATACTGTCAGTGATTAATACTTTGTTAAAAATTATTAATCAACATGTAACACAATAGCTGGTATGTGGAGTTACCACAAATGTAAGGAGATAACCACAAATGTAAACTCTTAATGCTGTTTAGAAGGTTTGTTCCGTTGCAATGCTTCCAGCAATTCATATGTTCACCAATTTTACTACAATTTCAATGCTATGTTTCTTCATTCAGTATCTAAAAAAGTTGCTTTAATTGTGCTTCAATTTCCATTTGCTTCCTTATTCTTAAGAATTAAACTTTTTGTGATTTTGCTTATTATAGAGATTTCTTTATAGATGAATCATTAACAGTACATAGGATGTCCACATAGACTCATTATATCTGATTGACTATGTATGAACACCTTCTAATCTGTGCTATGTCCATAATAAAGAAAAGGATCATTTATATTGGATTAAACCACTAAGCAATTGCATATATGTGTGTGTGTGTGTATGTGTGTGTGATAGCTAATTGTGGTTAATTAACTTATAGCTAATGTGTACATCTCCTAAGAAACAAGAGTGACAACAGAGATACTTTTAAAATAAACTATGTAAACTTTCAACTGAATTGTCAAGAAAAATTTTAAAATTGAAAAGAAACCTATGTGCATGGATTTATGGGAAAGTTATTGAGATTTTTATGAGAATTTAGAAATATGGCAAGGAGAAGTGATCAAATAAATAAAGAAGTATTGCAATTAATAGTTCAAAGATTAAAGTGGCATGTAAAAACAAAATAGACAACAAAAAATAGATTAAAATGATATGAAAGTAATAGTATGGGAAGATTAATAAAATTCTAAGATACAACTTTCAACTAAGTGGACTTAGAAAGTTATTTTCTTGCATTACTCTATCCACCACTGCTAAAAAGAGAAGATTCAACGAGGGACCTGACATGACAACAATGGTAATCAACTGATTATCATATTTTTCAATCATTTTAATCTATCCATTTTAACCTGAGGTCTATGGATGTCTAATAACCTGTGTGTTGGGGTAAAGAGGTTCTATTTTAGTCCATTCACACTTCCATAACAAGCCCCATAGGCTGGGTGGCTTATAAACAATACAAATTTATTTCTCATAGTTCTGGAGGCTGGCAATCCAAGATCTAGTTGCCAACAGATTTGGTATCTGGTGAGGATTTGCTTCTGGCTCCTGGATGATCCCTTCTCACTTTGTCCTCACAAGGTAGAAGAAATGAGGCAGCTCTCTGGAGCCACTTTTATAAGCACACTAATCCCATGCATGAGGGCTTCACCCTCATGATCTGATCACATCCCAAATGTTCCATGTCCACACACTATCATAATGGGGATTGGGTTTTGACATATAAATTATGGGGGAGACACAAATACTCAGTCTATTGTAGTTTCCACATTTTTTACATAATTCTTAAAGTGATCTATATCCAAAGGAAAAGAGGAAGTGGGAGAAGAAGATGAAGAGGAGATGTCATTTCACAAATAAGCAGAACAAATTTAAACAAGAGTTTTATCATAAAATATTATAATATTCTAGAAAAAGAAGAATCCATGAACGTCATCCAGTCCACCACCATGGGTTCTGTTTCTTACTAAGGCAAGAAGCAGAAATCTCCTGGCTTATATACACACCCAAGAATCACCTGAGTGAGCACTTCTTGCAGGACTCAGCCCGGCCATTGTACTGAATATATTTTTGACCAATACACCGATACACTTACTGTTCAATTGAATGGACTACTTTCAGTGGAAACCCATTTGTCCTCTGTGCCTTCTGGCATTATTGTGAACACCCCGTCTTAAATTTTATGTTCTAGTTTTCCTCATTCTCTGTCTCTGGGCCTAGGTCCTTTGCCAACTTAACTTCCATTTTACCTTAAAAGGGTTTTCTCCTGACTGGTCTTTTCCCTCCGACTCCTTTTATTTTCCTAAAACAGAAGAAAAACAACAACTCTGTCATTATGTTTATAAACATTTTATGTGCAAAAATAAAGCAAGAAACAAAGTCATTACTGTGTTAGAATAAACTGTAATTCTTTAATATGGCATATAGATTTTTTTCTCCATTTTAGTCCCATTTTCTATCTACTTAACCTGTCATACATTGCAGCTTTTTAAATTTTTATTTACTGACTATCATTTGTCAGACACTGTTAAGTTCTTTGCACACAGTGTGGAAAACAATGAAGAGTTGTGTAAAAGCTAGTGGAGGAACATGCATATAATTGTTCAAGTATTTATATGATGTTGAATTATACTAAATTGCTAATATTAATCCACATTTCAAATATAGCAAATTCAAATAGTTTACCAAACATAGTTATAATGTGTCACAAGTGCTACAAAAGTTAAAACAATATTTAAGGGTTATTAACATCTCCTTAGCAAGGAGGCATTGATCTAATACCAGGATATATTTTGCTATTGACAAGAATACATAGTAAACTGTACAGAGTTTTCATTCATAAAAACAAAAATAAAATTTCCCAACACTTGACTAATTTACATAGGTTGAAATTTGTGTAAAGTTCTTGCTATATGTAGAGGAGTAGGGGGTATTATGACTCTATGGAAATAGCTCTTTGGGGAGAAATCAATCAGTTATGTTTATGTCAGTCTGTGATGTCTCAGGTAAAATTGTTATTTATAAGCATCAGAAAACAATTTTGTGAGCACTTCCAGAGTAGCAGATTAAGGATTTACAAACACTCACTTCTCTGTGAAAGCAAAAAGAACACTGGCCAAAAAAATCATTAAAATCAAATTTTTCAGAACTCTGAAAATTGACTAAAGCTTGCAACAATGCAAGGAGTGTTAATTCAAGAAAACTGTCTAAATCTCAGGAATGACAGAGAGCTATGTGGCATTTTAACTCAACCTATTCCCGTCTCTCCCTCTAAGCTCCATGAGGGCATTTAAGACTGGTAGCCTCATAATCGCAGTGGCTGTGAAAATGAGCACCTCGTTCCCACTGGAGGGAACAGAACCAACTCAAGAATTGTTGGTATTGGACCTGTCTGCTGTCCTCTGGAAATCTCCAGCCACAGGACTTGTCTTTATTTGACCTGACTCAAAGTTCACTCACTGTTGAGTGGCCTTTTCCTTGAGACATCTATCAAAAGCAATCTGTGTCATTGTTTGCTGTTGCATTAGCCTTAGATGCTATTAACAGCTCAAAAATCTGTAGAAACCTCCAGTTTTCAAAAAAAATATGAAAAATGCAAACAGGAAAGTATGACACATATATAGGAAATAAATACAGTCCATAAAAACTGTCCCTAAGGAAGTCCAGCTATTGGACTTACTAAACCAAGACTTTAAGTCACTTGTTGTACATATGTTTAAAGAGCCAAAGGAAACCAAGTCTAAACAACTAATGGAAAGTGTGAGAACAGTATCTTGCCAAATAAAGATTATTTATTAAAAGGTAAAGATTATAAAAAATAATCAAATGGAAATTCTAGACTTGAAAAGTACAACAAATAAAATGAACAGTTCACTTAAGGGGCTCAAAGGCAGATGTGAACTAACAAAGAAAAAAATATCAGAGCGCTTGAAGATAAGTCAGTTGCATTAATCCAGTCTGAGGAACAAAAGAAAAAAGAACAAAATGAACCGGGATAGGGAGTCACTGCTGATCGATATGGGATTATTTTGAGGAATGGTCAGAATATTCTGGAATTATTATATATAGTAGTGATGGTTACACAATTTTGTGAGTAAGCCAAACAATACTCAACTGTACATTTTTAAAAAGTGAATTTTATGCTATGTGAATTATATCTCAATACAAATTAATTACATACAAATATTTCCTGAAAAAGAAAATGATTTTGTACAAATTGAATAGGAAAGAAACACAGCATGTATTAGTATTCCAGGGAGCTCTCAGAACAGCTTGGAAGGTAGCAGAACCATTGAGAACAAGTCTTGTCTGGTAGGAGCAATGTGATCCTTGTGGCCACTGCTGTACCACAGAGACCATCTCTGCTCTCCCAGATCCTTCCCTCTGGTCTTCGATTAACTTACTTCCCAAGTGACTACCTGGTTGAGATCACTGACCAGCCAGAGTCCCTGGGAAGGGAAGTGTTCTCTGATTTTGTCATTTAAATGACAAGCCACCTCTTCCTTTCATCAGGAAGCATAAGGAACATCAAGTATATTGCCCTCAGGCGGCCAAAAAGCCAAACGAGCAAAATAAGTGTCTGCTACCCCATGTTACTATTCCTTCCGTCCAGACGAGCATCCTCTGAAAAGTATACACAGGCTGAAGATGCCTACTCTCCACTGTGTGTGGTTAGGGTAAGTGATTGTAAAGACCTAGCAGGAATCAGGACCCTGGGAACATTGTACTGTTGTGATACCAAAACAAAGAACTGTAAACAAAAATCTGACCCATTGCTTAAAGTTCTCAACTTCAAATAATTTGAGTTATTGTGTTACAAAGCAGCACGGGATAATACCTTGTACACAAAAACAAATTTACATATAAAGTTGAACTTATTCTTAAAAATAATGCTTTGAAGTCAAACTTAGTCACTCCTATCTGTAGATAAGTATATAAGCTCGGAGAGATTATGACTTGGGATGGAACACACTGTTCACAAATGAGGCAATTCAGATCATCTAACTTTGGCTATTATGTTATTTTTGCTCTTTGAACCACAAGTTCCTTGGACAGCAGAGGAATGGTCTTTAGCATTCTAGATGTTCATATTCTGCCTAGCTGTGATCTGATTCCAGAAAAAAGGAGTCATATTTAACGAAGTGAATGACTACTTACAATTCACCTGATCTACCCACTAGTACTGCTACCTGTGTCTGCTACAGTATTGTAAGCTAAGAGCCTTGCTGCAGAGGGGGTAGTACCTGCTAATTAACCTTCTCACCTTAATCTTTGAAGAACCCATATAACCAACAAACACAAAACCCACAGCAAGAAAATCCATCCAAAAGCATTCTTGGAAATAAAATTTGGATCTTTAAGGAAAGCACAGAGGAATTATTTTGATGAACTGGGATAGCAAAAAATAAAGGCACATGCATGCTTATAAGTTAGAAAACTAATTTTCAAATTTATTCTGGGAAAAAGATTCTTTGGACTTCCTATTTCCCCTTAATGGCCTGGCAATAAAGCTAGACTGTTAGTTCTAGTTTTATCATATTATCTACAACGTACGGTAACACTTTAAATAAAGGTAGGGTGGTATCCTTGATTCTACTAATAAAACGAGGCCTTCTTTTCTCAGACTCTGTGGCACCACTTCTGTACATGTTAAACCTCGTGACTTAGACAGGAACTTTTATTGGCGCTTACCAAAACAATCTGTTTGAATCAATTTCCTGGCTTGCATTATAAACTTTGTGGATTTCTGCACAAGCAATTTGGGAAAAGCAAGCACTAATTAAATCACTTGACCTAAGAATTTGGGCAAGTTCAAAGGAAAACAGTCCTTCTCCCACTCAAAAGCCACCAACCAGATTGAAACCTGTCAGCCTAACAGGATTTCATCTTTGGTGCAGAAAGCAGATATCACCTGCATAACACAGACCCCCAACAGCATACATGTGCTGGTTCATTTTACACACTGGAGTTTCATTAACAAAACACCAGGTAACTTGATTATTATGGATATTTGCGTACAAAGGAAAACACACCCTACTGCTATCTTAACAAATGTATTTATTTTTATATTCTCTTTCTGTTCTTGTGGCCATGAAAACAAATTTCAAAGCTGTATACCATAAAGGTAGACAAAACAGTTTGATTCACTTATCACAGTGACTCTAATGAGTAAGTAATTAATGGAAGTCTATCTTTAAAATGCCTCCTCGTTCATCAGGTCATTAGACTTAATTACAGAGTATATAATATTTTCTACTTTTTTCCTATTTATTCAATGTTGAAATAAGTGTTTGCTTCTTTTTATTAAGAAAGAATTTCTAAGCATAGGATTATGAAGGCAGATGATCTGGATTTCTAGAAAATGTTATAATGGAGAATGTTTATTTTTATTATTATGTCTTCAAAATATGATGACCAAATTAAACTTCCATCAGAAACATAAATATATATTAACATCACCATCTGTTGCCAGCATTTAAGTACTATCATAAATATTTTTTTAGTAATTAGTACTTACAAAGTTTACAAAATTAAAAATTAAAATTTACCAACTTGTAATATATTATTAGTGAGAATAAACATTTTCAAATAGGTTAAAATTACTTGATAATTTGATATATTCCTCCACTTTGTCTAATGATGTCTTCATGTTTTTATACATTTCAATGTGCATATTTAAACATTGTAACTAGTAGTATTTTGACTGCTATATTTGATATAAATATTTCTACTTAACTGTATTTGTACACATTTCAGAGTTTAATTTATTTTGGATCTTTAAGCAATAAATGTTCACAACTGAATTATATAGGTTATATGTTTAATATTTTACAGCATAATTTTTTAACAGTAAGAACCTTAAAGAAAAATCCTGCAAAGTACAGAAAAATTATCTTATCAATTTTTCCCAAATGTTGAGAGATTAATAGAGTTTTGCAATCTCTCAATTTCTAAAGCTCAGAAGTGGTTGCAGAGATGGCCTTTTCCTAGTCAAGGAACACTTTTCTTTTTGTTTCCTTTTCGGTTTATTAAAGAATAGTCAACATTAGTATACAACTTGATTGCAAATGTTGGCTTTGCTTTTTATCAGCTAACAGTATCAAAAGTGGCCCTTAAACTGCCAATATAAAAATGCATATCAAAATAATTATTTGGGAATAACTGATGCTTGTGGGTGGCCTAGATCACAGCTTCCTAAAGCATAAACTATTCTATTGAGACAGAAATATAGATATAGGTTATGGAGTAGATATAGATACCTCCTTAAATGTGAATATATGAACACAGTTATCTGCAAAAGATTAATATTATCATGCAGATAAAACCATACTAGATGTTAAGATGGCTGCAGGCTTTCCTGCCTATGAGCAGTGGGAATTCTCAAACTCTGTGCACAGGGCAAGCATTCTGCTATCACTTAATTTCTAGCTCTTTCTCTGCCACTTGTTGTTTTGTGTTATTGAGTCTTTTCCTATACCCCACAGTAATCTATGTGATTTATGTTGAATGATTTGCTTTCATTTTTCAAAAGCCATTATATTAACAGATGATAATTTTTTATTCTGTCAGCCATTAGTAGAGTTCATAATTTTAAGTAGATACATTATCAGTTTCATGTCTGGGGCATTGGCCACTAATCCCTGCTAACATTCACACTGCACGGAGCTATCTTCTTGCCCTTGAAATTGTTCCTTGTTTTTGCACAAACACAGCACTGAGAACTTACTTTCTCCATTTTTATCTTGTACTAAGATAATCTCAGAAGTTTTTGGGATTTGTCAAAAGTATCCATAACTCTGTGATTGCATTTGGTTCTTTTTAGCATTTCCTGTGGAAGTTACATGTCGGACTTTTGCTGTTTCAATGTGTCATATTTACTTATATGTGTCTGCATATTCTAGAATCTCAAAAAGACTTTTGTCAGAATTTCAGCCCTTTGAAACCAATGTCTAAGCATGGTAAATTTATGGTTTCTTACTGTTTCAACTATATATATACACATATATTTTTCTTTTAAATAAAAGACATACTGCTGGATTATATTATATTAGTCTATGTCTCAAATTTTGTTTTTAAGTTTTTTGTGCTAAGCAGGCTATGTTTCTTGACAAATCAGAGAAGTACTACAAGAAATTTTCTATTTCCCGTGTAGGTGAATTATGCATTCTGATGTCTTCTATGCCTCAGTGAGCCACCATCCAAGCATGATTTTTCAAAGACAAACAGGACCATTGTTTTTAAGAGTAACATAAGCTTTAGTTACTGTTGGCTTTGGAACTCCTTGGCCTGAAACAAAAAGTAGTGTAATTTCCTGGGTTTTTTTTTTTTACTTCAAAATGGAAGTTTCCCCTGGCTCTACTCGAGGCACTGTTAGCTTTTCTATGCCAGTTATGAACAAGGGCCTGCTCTGTCCTGGGCCTACTGGCCGTCACACAGAAGTCCTTTTCTCCACCCAGGGTCTGCTAGGAGGGGTGCAGTCATCAGGCCATTATCAGACAAACTTTAGATGCTGGTAATATGCAAAATATATAGATGGAAATCTAAGAAGAAATTAACAGTAATGTTTTGAAGTTAATTACCAATGTAATTCTAAATAACCCTTGGGTCAAAGAAGACACCTTAATGGAAATTAGAACATGTTTTGAATAAATACAATTTAAAATAATATATTTTAAATTTGTGGGATGCACCCCAAACTGTACTTAGTGGGACACTTATAGCATTAATTGTTAGAAAGAAGAAAGACTGAAAATGTATGTTTCAAGTATCTATACTAATAAGTTAGAAAAATAATATCAAATTAGGTTCAAAGAAAGTAGAAGAAAAAAAATGGTCAAAAGAAGATGGAAATTAACAAAATAAGAAACAAATATAGAAATAAAATTGACAAATTGAAGAGTTACTTTGAAAAGACCAAAATATTATGAAACTCGGGTCAACATTTATAAAGTTAAAAAGTAATAACACCTGTAGTGGTTAATTTTCTGTGTCAACTTGGTTGGGCCATGGTACCTAGATATTTGGTCAAATACCAATTTTACTGTGAAGATATTTTTTAGATAAGATTAGTATTTGAATCAGTAGTCTTTGAGTAACGCATATTACCATTCATAATGTGGGTAGGGCTCATTCAGCAGTGGAGGCCTTAAGAAAAAAAGAGTGAGGTCTCCTAAGAGAAGAGGGAATGCTGCCTCCGGCCTTCGGACCCCACCTGCAACTTCAGCTCTGCCCCTTGCCCTCTCTAGCCTGTTGGCCTGGCCTGCAGATTTTAGGGCAGCTCCACAATTGTATAAGCCGGTTCCTTAAAATATATTAATTTCTCATTCTCTCTCTATATATATAGATAAAATATATTTAATATATGTATAATATATAATATGTAATTATATACATTGTATATACAGAAATTTTCCCTTTGTATTTCTAAAATTGGAAATTTAACATATGATTGTTATATATATAAATCTATATACACACACACATACACACATGTCCTATTGCTTCTGTTTCTCTAGAAAACCATGTCTAATGCAAGTCCTAAATTACCAATTTTAGAAATTCTACCAAATACCTGAGCAAGTGTTACCATGAATTTTATTCAAATTCTTCCAGAGCATAGAGAAAGAAAAATACCCATTGCAACATTTGTTTTAAAAGACTTGCAAGCATTTACACAGACAATATAAGAATATTGTAAGAGAAGAAAGTACATGTGTATCTCTCTTCTGATCATAGGTAAAAAAAGAAAATTCTAAACAAAATATTAGTGAATCAAATACAGTGAGATATAAAAACAGTCACAAAACACAAGCCGTCCAGGTTTATCCCAGGAATGCAGGGTTTGTTTGACATTCAAAAACCAATCAATGTTGGCATTGGGTAGACATGTAGATCAATAGCATAGAATTCAGAGTCTAGAAATAAACCCATACATTTATAGTCAACTCATTTTGAGAGAACTTGAACCCCTTCCTCATACCATATACAAAAATTAGCACAAAATGGATCATAGACCCAAATTAAGAATGAAAACTATAAAACTCCCAGGAGAAAATGTAGGAGCAAATCTTCATGACTATGAATTAAGCAAAGTCTTCTTATATGTGACACCACCACTAAAGGCACAGGTGACAAAAGAAAGACTAGATACACTGGCCTTAGTCAAAAGGAATTTTCTTTTCTGTTTCAAAGGACACTATTAATAATTTTGAGCTGTCTGCGCTACATTGGTTCCACGATGGAACTCGTATTAAAAAATAACTCAAAATTTTGACTTATCCATGGTTTCAAAACATTGCCCTAAAAAAAATTGAAAGGTAATCACAAGCCAAAATGTTTGTTTGAAAGAATGAGGATGCACCTTCGCACTAAAAAAAAAGGAAATGTCAAAGTGAAATGTCAGAAATATCAACTATCGAACTTAGTACTTAAGGAAATCGGACATTCCATACTTAATAACCTAAATATAATACAGTCAATAAATAAACTTTTAGATTTATCTAGTTGAGCAATGTCACTAGACACATGAAAAATAATAATAAAATATAACAAATTGTTCTATGTATTGTGACAAAAATTAAAAATGAAATTTAAAAAATTTTACAAGTTACGATATTATCTGAAATAAATCAAATTTCCAGGGATAATGAAAAGAAAGATATGCAAAGAAGGCCTAAATAAATAGAGGGGAATGCAATATGTACAGTTAGAAGACTTAAGGTTGTGATTCTTCCCAAATTGATTTATATATTCAATTACCCAGCAAAGTTAGAGTGCACATGCATATATGCATGTGTGTATATATTTGATATATGTAGATATTGATATATGTATAGATATTGATATATATATATCATATGCATACATATATCTCATATATATATCACATATACACAAATACATATACATACATCAAGTGTTGACAAAGTTGTGAAACAACAGAAACTTCCATAAACCACGTGTGAGAGTGTAAAGTGGCACAGTCAATCTGGAAAACACTTTAACAATATTTACTAATGCAGAACATCCACTTATCCTTTACTCATCAAATCTACTCTAGATAAAAACTCATTGAAATGGTTCATACAAATATGAACTAGAGACACATGTAAGAATGTTCATAGCAGCATTAGTTGTAGTAGCCCCAAATTGGAGACAAACCAAATGTCCATTTAGACTGGATATATAAATCGTGGCATATTCTGTGGAAGGCTTATACTAATAAAAAAGAACTACTGCAATATGCAACATTCAACAAGAAAAAATCATGCAAATGCAAAGCAGAGTGAAATAAGTCAGCCATAAAGCACCACGTACGTGTGGCTCCCATTTATGTGAAGTCCCAACGCAGGAAAACGAATCTATGGTAGTGTAGTTATTCTAGTTCTTGCCTTTGGGAAGGACTAATGATCAGGGCAGGACATGAGGGGAGGTCTCTGGAGTGCTCATCAATAGGAGTACTTAGTTTTTATTTTTAAAAAATTAATAAGCTCTACACAAATCAATTGTGTACTTTTTAACAAATATTTTATTCTTAAATAAAATAGTTACAAATGTAAGTAAATTTCATGCCAAATTATTATCTTAATAAACTCTGACCCTTTTCTGAATCCTCAAAATTTCCTTTTCTCTACATTTTTCTTCTTAGTTTGCTAATTCAATCATCAAATTCAATGCCTGGTTTGAGTCAAATAATGTGTCTTTCAAAACAGGTAAAACAAAGGAATGATTACCTCTTCAAAGTTTTTAGCAGAGAAACATAAAGGTTCATTTCAGTTCTTTCTAATAAGAGGTCATGTTTTCCAACCTATGCATTGTATTATCTAGCAGGTTTTAATTGATTTGCCCTCCAAAATGCAAACGTTAACTTATTCTAGCAGCTATGTTTCAATGCTGTCTTGCAAAAAAAAAAAAAAAATGAGATACTGTTATGATATGCCATACAGTTCGGACATAATAAATACTAACAATTATTCTTACGTGACATTACATAATTACTGTTTTAGCTTTTTCTGTTGCATTTGTCCAAAAGGCCTACAATTGTATCTAATGTGTAGAAATTAAAAAAAAAAATCCAATTCATTATTTAAGGATCCAGTCCTGAATGTCAGGTGTGCACATTTGCATTAACTTGCTTAATTCAAGCTACTAACCAATGGTGTGAATATCATGATTGGATATTAAAAAGAAGAAAATAATGCTCAGAGAAGTTAAGCTAGTTGCCCAAGAGCTCAGGGTTGGCTTTGTAGTCAAGCCCATGGTTAAGCCATATCTAGTGGGCCAGCGCAAGGGTCACATGCATGACTTCTCAGTCTTAGGCACCAAAGTGAGCTATGAATGGACAAAACCATACGGCACCTGGCCCACTCCTGATGAAACAGTTGCAACTCATCCAATACAGGACAGAATCAAGGTTGTTCAACACAACTTAGATCAAGCAAGTTGTTCTCTCCTGTGTCCAAGGCACAGCAGCATGAGGTGTAACTGAGGAAAGTTGCTTTCTGTCCTCAAGGACACATAAACCTGAAAATGAGAGAACCAGGCCAGCCAGTGCCACCTTCATGGGTCATTCCTTCAGTTTTTCTAACATTTCTATTACTCTGTAGAGCATCTCCTCCAAAGCTTTGCATGATTTAGGGCTATTTGTATTAAAGCCCACTTTTATTGCCCTTGAGTTATGAACAGAAAATGATAATTCAAACCATGCCTGAATGTCCCTTAAAAGCCTGAGAGCAGGAAAGTACAGTGACCTCAACAGATGTTCATGGAAGGTTAAAATTTTGAAACCTCCTATCACCTTTAATCATGTGAAGGTCAATGGTGAAGCAGTTAGTATCTTTGGAAGCTAGCAAAGTTTCTAACTTTACTACTTAAAGTGCTAACTAGTGTTTTCAAACTAAGAAAGATTAGTATTTTATAGAACTATTTAGATCTAACTAGTTAAATCCAGGGTACACTTTAGTTTGAAATTATAAACAAAATCAATACAGAAAAAAAATAAAAATTTGGTCCTGGCTCTTATCACCACTGTGGAAGCAGAATAATCCCCCACATCAACAAGATATTTATGTCCTACCCTGGATCCAACCAGTGTTAACTTACGCATAGAGAGGGACTTTGCAGATGTGATTAAAATTAAGTGTCTTGAGATGCAGAGATGATCCTTGATCAAGCAAGTAGGCCCAATTTAATGACATTAATCCCAAAGAGCACAGAATCTTTCCCAGCAGTTGTCAGGAGAGATTTGACTATGAAAGAAGGAATCTTTCTTCCAAAGATGGAGGGCGTGACCACGAACCTTGGTCTCCAGAAGCTGGAAATGGCGGGGATACGAATTCTCCCCTGGAGCTTTTGGAAAGGAGTGCAGCCCTGCTAACCCCTTGATTTAGCCCAGCCAAACTCATGCCAGACTTCTACAACACTATAAAATAATAAACCCATGTTGTTTTAAGCTACAAAGTTTGTGATGATTTATTAAGTCAGCAAGAAAAGGCAAATATACCCACACTAGAGAAAAGTATTAGATATTATTCTTTCTCCTACTAGGTAATAAGCACAGTCATTTTTTAAATGACCGTGCTGAAGATATTGTATTAGCCCTCATTATAAACAGTAGGATTAACAACCCTGGGTACACCCTTTGTATTTATGGAACACGATCTTGTTCTTGACTTTGGTGTTTCCTATGCCTGGAGTAAGTTTTTCCCTTATTTCTGGGATATCCTACTAATCTTCCTAAGTGCAGAGCCAACACCAGGCATAATAAATGAAGGCATCTGTGTTCAGAGAGCTTGCAGGTTTCTTGAGGAAGAGCAGGAAAGACCTAATTAATGGTTAAGCTGAACTCCCCAAATCAACAATATGCAGTCCAAATCCAACATCCCTAGAGCCTGCTGAATTCTGGCTTTTATCTTTTAGTCCCAACCTGAAGAAGCCTAGAGATGTAGTCCATGTGTGGTCAGCTTAGTGGAAGTCTGGAGGGATTTCCAATAAGAGCAGGGATGTGTGATGTTTACCCCTGTGTACTCAGTACTCAGCCCAGAGCAGGGCATGCAAGCTGCCTCCATGGCTTCTTGGTGAATAAATGAAAGAAGAAGTAAAGCCAGTGGTTGGTAGAAGCAATACAGAAATTCCATTCACTCCAACTTTTTTATAGATGGGAGGACAATTTGCCCTCAGCTGTACCAAGGGCCAAATCAGCAAAGCTAAAAAAAGAGTCCATAATCTGTGACCTTCACCTTGAGGCTAGCAGTCTAATGGTCAGCCAGTCAGTCTAGAAGTCCAGGCTGGGAATAGTGGTAACTCATGCTTACATGGAAGTTTGGAGGCATACGGAGTTGGGGTAGCTGGAAAACAATGGAGGAATTATGGATGGTAGTACTTGACAAAACATCAGCTCAGATCAAGCCAGCAGTGAATTGACAGCACCCAGAGTCATATGGGAAGGCTCCCAGGCAGAGTTGGGCTCCAACTTGTGGGTTGTGGCTTGGAGTAAGGTCAGAGCTGATGGCTGGGGCTTTGGAGCGCAGGTGAACAGATTATTGAAAGGGAGAGGCTAACTGGCCCATCCTGGCTGACAAGGATGAGGCTGGGATTTGGAGCTTCAGGCCAAGAGGAACAAGGACAAAGGGGCTTGCACAGGGACTGGGGTTGGGGTTGGGGTTATGGCCCAATTATTTTAAGGGGCTTCATTCTCTACATGATTAAGGCCACAGATTAATTACAAATCCCACACTGTTGTGGCAATGAGATTCCCAATAAGCACCTTTTTTTTTTTTGCCTGGACTGCCTCACCAACTAAGCCTGTGAATTAAAGTCTTCCACATTTGCAGCCAAGCAGTATTGGAGAAAGCAGGGCTGGTGGCATCAAACTTTCAACAAATCCTTCCCTCACACATATTCTCACACTGAGTTTCATCAGCCCTTGGGTCATGCTTCTGTGGTCACTTGTATAAAATTTACTATGATTTATGTATGTGCCTGTGTCCCTCCTGTAGGTGACTGTCTTGAGGGCAATGGCCATGCCTCATTTATCTTGTTTTCTCAAGGTCAACCAAAAGGACAAATGACATAAACTCAATAAGGGTTGATAATCAAAATGAGAACATTTTTCAATTCACAAGTTGCTCTGATTTCTGGTTTGCAACAAAGAAGGATCATTGTCATCTGAATGTTCTATTTATTCAAAAATTTAGAATGCATTTGTGTGTCTGTCTGCGCCTTGAGATAGATTTGGTCCTGGGTTATTGGTTTGTATGAAGTGGCAGAGATTTTATGATCAAAATGTGCAAAATTATTACTCACTTGCAAACCCAATAGAGTTCATTGTTAATTTCTCTAATTTGTGCCTCCTTTATTTTGGTGAAGTTTTGGGACATGTTGTTTTTCAGTTTTTAGAGGTTTTTTTTTTTGTAGAAGTTTAATATTTGGGGTAGTCTGTTCCCTTGTTTCTAGTGAAATCCTCAGACTTGTTAAAGTTTTAGAACATTCTGTATTTTTACAATTAAGGTCAAGAAGACTTTTTTCTTTTTCTATTACTGCATAATTACTGAGAAAGCAAAATAGATGGCTTGAGAAAGTAGAAAGAGGATATGCTTTGACCAGATGAGATAAGTTTTGTACTTCCATTTTCATGGGATTTATTCTGATTCAAAATGAGGCCACCCTGAGTCTAAGGGGTAGGTGAGTGCAGGTTAACTAACCTGATAGGTGACCGTGAGCACATTAGATAATTTCTCTGAGTCCAAGTTTCTTCTTCCATCCCTAAAATAAAAATCATAAAGTTAAATTATGAAACTAGACCCAGAACAGCCAACATAATACTGAAGAAGGACAAATTCAGCAAAGTCAGAGGACTGACACCACCCAACTGCAGAGTGGTATTGGTGAGAGAAAAGACAAATAGATCAATGGAACAAAAATAGAGCCCCAAAAATAGACCTACAAAAATATATGATGGATTTCTGATAAAGGAGCAAAGGCAATACAATGGAGAAAAGATCGTCTTTTCAACAAATTATAGTAGAACAACTAGACAGTCACATGCAAAAAAATAATAAATCCAGACACAGATTTTACACCCTTCAGAAAAAATTTACTCAAAATGGATCATAGACCTAAATGTAAAAATCAAAACTGTAAAATGTCTAGAAGATAACATAGGAAAGAAATCTAGATGATCTTGGGTTTGGCAATACTCTTTAGATACAACACCAAAGGCATGATCTGTGAAACAAAGAATTCGTAAGTTGTATTTCATTAGAATTAAAAACTTCTGCTTTGTGAAAGACATTGTCAAGAGAATGAGAAGATGAGCCACAGACTGTAAGGAAATATTTTCTAAAGATATATTTGACGGAGGACTGGAAAAAGAATAAGACAAACCACAGACCTGGAGAAAATATTTGCACAACACATATCTGATAAAGAAATTGTATCCAAAATATACAAAGTTCTTAAAACTTAACATTAAGGAAACAAGCAATTGAACAAAAAATAGGGAAAATATATTAACAGACCCCTCAGCAGAAAGGATGTACCAATGGCAATTAAACATATCAAAGACATTCAAATCATATACCATTAGGAAACTATAAATTAAAACTATAATGAGAAACCACTACACACATAGTAAAGGAGAAAAACTCCAAAAAATTGAAAACGCCAAGTGTTGACAAGGTTGTGGACTAGGAACTCTCTCAGCATTCATCTCTGGTGAGAACGAAACTGGTACAACCGCTTTGCAGGACAGGTTGGGAGTTTCTTACAAAACTAAACATGCTCTTACCATACTATCCAGTAATTGTGTTTCTTGGTGTTTACCTAAAAGCATTGAAAACTATGATCACATAAAAACCTGCACGTGGGTGTTTACAGTAGCTTTATTCATAATTGCCCAAACCTGGAAGCAAACAAGTTGTCCTTCAGTACGTGATGGATAGATAAACTCTGGTACCTCCAGACAAGGGAATATTATTCAGTACTAAAAAGAAATGGTCCATTAAACCCTGAAAAGACAAGGGGGGGCTTAAATGCATATCACTAAGTAAAAAAGCAATCAGAAAAGGCTACGCACTACACGGTTCCAAATAATGACACTCTGGGAAAGGCAAAACTATGGAGACGATTAAAGGTCAGTGGTTGCCAGAAGTTACAGAGAAAAAGAGGGATGAGTAGGCAGAACACAGGATTTTTAGAGCAGTGGAACTATTCTACATGAGACTGTCAGGGTATTACCAATGCTGTACCAAACATACACTATTAGGATTTGAATTGCGAATATATTAAATCTATAGATCAATTTGGGGCCCTTTGACATTTTCTCAATATTGAGTCTTTTAAACCATGAATCAGTTATATGTCTCCATTTATGTTCATCTTCTTTAATTATTCCCAGTAAATTGTTTTTGTGTTTCTTGGTGTACATTTAAAATTTTCATTATATTAAATATTTATTCATAGATTTGATATTTTTGATTCTGTTATAAATGGTATCTCTATTTAAATCTCAGTTTTAATTTATTGATGGTATTTAGAAATAAGTATTTTTCATATTTTTCTTATATCTAGTATCCTGGATATCCATTTATTAATTATACTTTACTGTCAAAAACACAGTTTCTTTTTTCCTCTTTTCCATTGCTTATGTTTTTTTCACTTTGTTCTCTATGTTTCATTCTCTGTTTTATTTTTCTGCCTTTATGTTTGTTATGTGGCCATTACTTAGAATCCCATTTTGACATACATATAGTGCTTTGAGTGTTATTACTTTTTATAGTTTTTTTAGTGTTTGCTCAAGGTATTATTAATACATCGTATACAGGTAACTCATCACTGTCTACTGTGTTCACCATTTGAATCATTCTAGTCAAGTATAATAACCTTACTTCTCTTTTTCCTTCTTCTTTTATAATAAAATTATCTTGGGTATGTCCCTTAGAAATACTAAAAAACATAAGACAGTGTTATAATTTCTGTTTCAAACATTAAACTTGCTTTAGAAATTTGAAGCAGAAAAGGAAGTGTATTACATGTACCCATTTTTTTGCTCTTCCCATCCTTTCTTCCTGATGTGCCTTCTTTTATCCTTTCTTTCTATTTAGAGAACTTTCTTTAGCCATTCTGTTAGAATAGGTCTACTGTTTTCCTAAATTTGAGAATGTTTTAACTTCCCCTCCATTCCTGAAGAATATTCTTGTGAATATAGGATTCTGGGTTGATGGTTCTTCCCTTTCAACACTTGATCATGAATAGATTAGTGCCCTTCCTTGGGGGTGAGTGAGTTCTCTATCTCTTGGGAATGGATTAGTTCCCACAAGAGTTGGTTGTTAAAAAGAGTCTGTCTTCCTTAGTTTTGTCCTCTTGCTTCCTTTCTCAACATGTGGTCTCTTTGCACACACCCACTCTTCTTCCACTTCCCACCATATACTGAAGCACCCTGAGGCCCTCACCACATGTAGCTACCGCATCTTGAACCTTCTAGCAACCAGAGCAGTGAGCCAAATAAACCTCTTTTCTTCATAGATTACCCAGCCTCAGGTATTCTGTTATAGCTAAAACAGACCCCAACCATCGATTATTTTATTTCGGTTATTATATTTTTCAGTTCTAAAATGTGTAATTGGTTTTTCCTTATTATCTTCTATTTCTTAGCCTGAGGCTTTTTGTTATTTGTTTCAGGCATGTTTATAGTTGCTAATTGAAGTATGTTTATGATAACTGCTTTCAAATGTCTGTCAGATAATTCTAACAATTGTGTTATCTTAGTTTTGTTGTATGTTGATTGCCTTTTCACACTCAAATTGTGATTTTCTTGGTTCTTAATCTGTGGGCTTATTTTTCACTGAAACCTGGACAATTTGGGTATTGTATTAGGAGGCACTGAATCTTATTAAATCTTCTGTTTTATCAGGACTCCTCTGACATTGCTGTTGTGTGGGAGGTGGGGGCAGCACCCCATTACCACCAGGCATGGTGGAGTCTGGGCCCCCCACTCACCCCCTGGTGACATGCAGTGGAGGAGGGTCTTCTCTTTACTGCTGGGTGGGGTGGAAGCTCTGGGTCCAGGATGAGGACAGGAATGCACAGGAGGATGGAAGCAGGTGGGAGAGGGTGGAGGAGCCTGGGAGTTTCTGCATCTGGTGGGCAGGCTAGCCCGAGAGAGAACAGCATGCAGGCATGAGGGTCCATTTAAGAGGGTGTGTGAGAACCTTAAGGAAATTGTGGTCTTGTGTACAAATACATGTGTAGACATGGGGCGGGGGTTGGCAGTGGACACATGTGAGTCTAAAAGCAGTTCCCAAGAGCTCAGAAGAGAATGTTAGAAGAATAGATAATGAGAGAAAAAGAGGAACAATGTGAGATAGAGCATGGGGTGGCAAGTTTAGAGCTAACAGCAATAGATGGTGATGCAACCCACGTCCTTATCCTGTCTCATGAGAGGGTGGGCATTTGTACATGTACGTGAGTGAATACATGTATTTACATGGGTGAATGTGACTGCATGTGAGTGCGAGGTCATAATTTATGCAGTATGTGTGTAAATGTACGGTGTGTGGGTGTTGGGAGACAGATCCTTTGTGTGTGCGTGTCTGCATGTGTGTGTGTTTGTGTGTGTGTGTGTATGTAGTGGGGAGCTGACTGTACACATGTGGCTGTTTGGTGATGGCTCTATGTGTGTGGGGACATATAACCAGGGTGTGCATGTAGACACATGTCACTCACAGGGATTTAGAAGTACACCCACTGCAGATTGCACTGTGATCACTGTGTAAATGGGCCAATGGGGGTCGGGGAGCTCCACTCCACTAATTTTGCAAGGATGTATGTTGAGCTATGAGCAAGAATGGCAGTGTCTCAGGTTAAAGGTGTTCTCACTGCCTCTCACTTGTCTTCTCCATTTCTGTCTATGTTTGCTTATGTTTTTAAAAAATAGAATCAGATGTGTGCAGGAAAACCTCATTTTGCCATCCTAAAACTTTCAGTTGAAATAGTCCTAACATCAATCAACATTTAGTAATTCCATTGGTTAAAAACAGCAACAATGACAACAAAAACCCCACACACTATGCCTCTGGTCCTGAATTGTTTTTCTCTTTCAGTTCTGTGGAGCTGAAAGAACATAAAGTGACTTGGGTTTTTGTACCATTTTTTCTTAGTAGGAAACTACACTTGAGACATAAGCCAGACAGGCTGTCTGAGAGTTCCCAAGTCAGGCCCCTGGGAGAGGAGGCCCCACAGATCTGGAGACCTGGACCTTGACCACCCAGGAGCCCCTTTTGACCCCTGGGCCCAAATCTTCTCCCTCTTTGGTCTCTCTCATCTCCCTCAGGGGTGCGTCCAAACTCCCATCCTCACTTTAAGCCCTCAAGCCCCAAACCCACCTTCACCCCCTAACCCACAGGAGAAGGCTGGGATTCTTGACTTATGGAAAAAAGAGGTTTGCCAGTGACCAGTTCCCTCAAATTCCTAACGCCCTGCCATTTCCTTCTGTACCTTTCTCATTCCTTTCCACCCCAGAAATGCAGGACACCGGCACTCTTTCTTGACCAAGGCAGTCGTGAGAGCTGTGCTGGCCTGTGTGCTTCAGCCACCACCCTGGCAACTGCCTCTGCCTCTGCCTCTTTCCCTTTGAGATCAAGTCTGCTCACTCCTGGCCGTTCCCAGAGGTGCCTCCCCCATCCCCCATGCCCCCTGCTTCTCGTGTGCAGCACAGTCCAGCTCTGTTGTCTCCCACTTGCTGGATCTGCTCCCACCCACTGTCCTCACCTTCCTTCATGGCTTCAGCTCCATCCTCCACTTAAACCCTTTCCTTCCCTTAATGTCTGTGACACCATACTCTGGGCACCTGCCTTGTTGGCTACTCCTTCTCAGCCAGAAGAGAACAAATGGAATGAAAACAGTTAAAATCTTACAAAGAAGGGGTCCACAGCTGCTCAGCAAACAGCACATCCATCTGTGCCTGTCCTTGGGCAGTGGGTGGCAGGTGACAGCCAGACCCATGGACTCCAGTCTAGGCCAGGCCTTGGCCAAGCTGCCCCTGCAGACTCACTTCCTCCTGGAATTGCTCCAGAAGGGATAGTTAGGAACCTGATATCTAATCCTTCCTGAAGAACAAAACCACTTTTCTTTTTTTGAGACAGAGTCTTACTCTGTTACCCTGGCCAGAGTGCCGTCGAGTCAGCCTAGCTCACAGCAACCTCAAACTCCTGGGCTCAAGCGATCCTTCTGCCTCAGCCTCCCAAGTAGATGAGACTATAGGCATGCACCACCATGCCTGGCTAATATTTTCTGTATATTTTTAGTTGGCCAATTAATTTCTTTCTATTTTTAGTAGAGATGGGGTCTTGCTCTTGCTCATGCTGGTTTCCAACTCCTGACCTTGAGCAATTCTCCCGCTTTGGCCTCCCAGAGAGCAACAAAACCACTTTTAACTCATGTCTTGCTTCAGGATGGTGGTTCTCAAAACATGGGAACATGTGGCAATGGCAAGAGACATTCATGGTTGTCATCACGGGTGGGGACAGGCCCTCAGAACGGAGAGTCACAAGACCCAAATGTGCTAGGTCGAGGAGCCCTGCTTCAGGAAAACAATAAGAACAAAAGCATATTTTATGCATGTTTTTCTGTTGCTACGGAATGAAGAGGAAGAAAAGAAAACATAGAGGGGAGGCAAGGTGGAGGAGGGAGGAGTGGGGTGCGAGAGAAACTGAATTTGGGAATGGAGATCCAACAGAGCAGTGCTGGGGAACAGCATCCCTGCAGCCCAGCCCTGCCCGCAGAGGTGGATCTCGCAGGAAGACACGGGAGAGGACAGGGAGGGAAACTGTGACAGCCTTTTGCAGCGGGCTGGGCCCATGGCCTCCACCCTAAAGTTAGTTAACTTGGGGAATGGCAAAGGCCCTCACTGAAGAACGGAGGTTGTGGTAGCACCCCAGACCATGGTTTTGAGGCTTAACAAGGTGATCAAAGGAAAAGGCCATGTTAAAATTCAGAGCACCATGTGCTCATTTGGATAGAGAGAAAAGTATGAAGTTGAAGTAGAATCAAGGAGAGGACACAAAGAAGAATTGTGGCCAGTGGGGAAGCAGCAGAGGGGAGTGTATGGAAAGGCTTGGGAATGGGGAAGGAAAGGAAAGTCAGGCTGGGTGTGGTGGCTCATACCTATAATCTCTAAAACCTACAAAGAATATTTAAAATTCAACAGAAGGATTTCAGTGTTGGACTTCAGAGTGGTTTTTATGTCAAATGGTTTTGAAGTGTGTCAGTTACTTGTGACATCTTACAGTTGTTCCTGGGCATGAGAAAATAGGAACATATTGCAACATTTTGGGCTAAGGTGAGTGAAATAATACCAATGCAGACACTTTTCTAGAAGACTGAAGGACCTAAAAGGAATAAAGTTCAAACAGGGAAGGAAAAGTGTTCTAGAAAGCTTAAACTGTTTTACCAAGAGTCCAGAATTTAGCAGGGAGTGCTTGGGGAAGGACAGTGTGCATCACATGTAAGGTATTTAGAGTAGAGCATCTTTTTATATACCTGTTGGCTATTTACATGTCTTTCTATAGAGAGATCTCTATTCAAATCCTTTTTTAACTGGGTCCCATTTATTAAGTCTCATTTTCAAATTGGCCCATTTGTTCTTTTGTTGTTGTTTTGCTATTAAGTTGCAGGAGTTTTCTTATATATTGTGGATATGAATTCCTTATTGGATATATGGCCTTACAAACATTTTCTACCATTCTGTAGGTTGCCTTATCAGTCCACTAATTGTTTTCTTTGCTGTGCAGAAGCATCTTAGTTAGATGTAGTCTTATTTATCTATATCTACATGTCTTGTCTGTGCTTTGAAATCATTGCCAAGACTAGTGTCATGAAGATTTTACCCTATGTTTCCTTCCAGGATCTTTACAGTTTCAGATCTTAAATTTAAGTTCTTAATACATTTTGCATTGTTTTTTTTTTTTTTTGTGTGTGTGTGTGTGTGTGTGTGTGTGTATGTAGGGTAAGGTAAGGATCCAATATCCTTCTTTTGTATGTGGACATACAGTTTTCCCAGCAATTCTTGTTGAAGAGACTATCCTTTTCCTACTGCGTATTCTTGTCACCCTTATCAAAGATTAGTTGACCGTATATGCATGAATTTATTTCTAGGACCTTCACTCTGTTTCATTTGTTTATATGTCTGCCTTTACACTGGTACCATACTGTTTTAATTACTATAGCTTTGTAATATATTTTGAAATCAGAATGTGTAATGCCTACAGCTTTGTTCTTCCCTCTCACGGTTGTGTTTGCTAGAGGAGAGCATCTGTCCTCTGACCTGCTAGGGTCAGAATGCCCCTCAAGAAGGCAATGCTTATTAAAGGACCTTGGTTGACTTGCAAATGTATGGCAAGCACTCTTCATTAACCATTTAAGTCAGTCCTCACAACATACCTCTAAAGTGGGTTTTATGTTCCTCATTTTATTAAAGAGGAAACTCTATCTCAATAAAGTTTAGTAACTTACCCAAGATGACAGGGCTGGTAAGTGACCTACCTGGGACAGAGGCCCAGATCAGCCTGGTTCACTGCCTGTGATACTCCATCTACATCCAAGCTACCTTAGTTCTCAAAAAGTCTTGGTTGAAGTCAGCTGGACTTAGAAGTGCTTGGCTGGTGACAGAATGCCTGTGTGCACCTTTGCAGGAGCGAAAGGTGGGCCAGTCTGGGATGCAATGTGCGGGCACTGATGGTGGAAGGGCCCCTCAGCAGTGGAAGAATGGTTTTGCCTGACTGGGCCACAGGGACATCCAGGGTGCCATGCCCCACCCAACATAGTAGGGACATGTTAACAGGTCACTAGGATAGACCCATCCAACATCACGGGCCAAAGAGTAGGCCATAGGGGCTGGTTCACCAGAGACACTAGAGCTGCGAATGGCTGGTGTCAGTAACTACATCCTCCTTATTCTAGCCACCCCTCACATCCCAAAACTGCTATCAACTTGGGGGAACAAATGATACTTAGCTTTGTTCAATTACATAATGCTCTATTCAAATGTCTAATTCATCCAATAATACAAGAACTTCTCTAAGGGAAGAAACTATAAAATTAGTAGACTGAATCCATCGTAATTTGCAGAGGGACAGAGGCTCAGAAGTTGTTTGGTGCATGTTTGTTGAACACAAAGAGGAACCACATGAAAGCAGCAACAGAGGATCACAAGCCAGCCTTGTAATGGGTGTCACAACCCTGCCAGCCTGCAGTCTCTGTTTGTAGAAAGTGTGTTTGTCCTATAAATAGAAATTGGCTTTTCTTGAAGAAGGAATGGACTATTTGTTGAAATTCTTCTTTGGAAAGATTTTACATCCAATGCTGAACCGGTGTTCTTTGTAGTCTGGAATAAAGCTGTGGCTTCCTGCAGCAGACAGCAAGGGAAGGCGTGGCCAGAACAAGTGCCCTCGAGGGAGCTGCAAGGGGCCAAAGGTCATAGGACGTCCAGGTGTATGTAGACATCTTTCAAGACCAAATTTTCTGACACTACTTTTAAGAGTAGCATGGAAATGAGTTTTCTTTTGGAATCTTGGTATTTTTAGTTCTTTTTTATAAAGTGAAAATGGAATGGCAACTTTTGTGGATAAAAATATTTTCTCTCCGCATGTTTTCGTACTTATGATTTTTTCCCCTGTATTCTGGAAAACAAAAGTTTAAACCAGTTGCAATGTTTCCGAGTCTGAAGGAAGTTTCTATTATGAATGCTATAAATGATTTGTAGATCTATGAAGTTTCATTAGGAAAAAATGTGCATTACTGTGCTCATATTCCTAACAGAGTTTTAGTCCTTCTTTTAAAAGTGTAAAAAATTTGCAGGAGTAGTAAATACATACCATTTTCAAAATGAATCAAGCTTTAGCAATCTCTGGCGCAAATGTGACTACGGATTTTGACAAATGAAAACTGGAGGTTCCCAGTGGTAAATGCTTTGCCCAAGAGGCTCAGCAAGTCCCTGATGGTGCCTGGTGAGAGGCAGAGCCCTCCCCCAGCAGTCCAGGGGTCCCTCTGTGTTAGGTAGCTGCATAAGATTTAGCTTCAGTCTCTGGCGATATCTCTGACTTTTTAGTGAAAATTTTGAAGAATAATATACATGTGTTTTTCTAAAATGTAAGATAGAAGTTGTTTTATGATCTACCTATTTCTACATTTAAAACCTGCCCTGACTCTTGCTATCTGAGTGACTTACTTTCCCACTCACAGAGAGGAGGACTTTAGTAATCTAGTGGGCAGGGTGACCCATCCTGTGGACACCAGTCAGCAACTTTCCCCAGCCCTCCCTGTCTTCGCACAATGGGTCTGTGAGCCAAGTGGCCGTGGTGGCAGGCATGGAGGTTGTGCATGGGCTCAGTAAATGGACTCCCACTTACCAAGGCTGACCTGGCTGTGGCCACTGCTGAGTGTCCAATCTTCCAGAAGCGGAGACCAACACTGAGCCCCCCATCTGGCACCATTCCTGGAGCTGACCAGCCAGCTAGCTAGTAGCAGGATGATTACATTTGGCTGCTTCCACCATGGAAGGGCCAGTGTTTTGTTTCTAATTTAATAGACACACTGGATACAGATTTGTCTTCCCTGCATACAATGCTTTTGCCAAAACTACCCTCTGTGTGCTCACAGGATGCCTTACCTGTAGTCAGGGAATTCCACACAACATCGCCTCTGACCAAGAAAACCACCTCACAGCAATGAAGTACAACTGGGGCCCATGCTCATGGAATTCACAGGGCTTCCCATGTTTCCCACTCTCCTGAAGGAGCTGGTTTAGCAGAGCAGTGGAATGACCTTTTGAAGACTCAGTTACAGAACCAGCTAGGTGGCAGTACCTGCAGGCTGGGGCATTTCTCCAGAGGGCTGTACATGTCCCCTCAATATATGATGCTTTTCTCCCGTAATCAGGTTGCGCAGGTCCAGGAATGAGGGGTGGAAGTGGGAGCATCACCACTCACTATTCCCCTTAGAGACTCTCTGGCAAGGATTTGTTTCCTGTCCCCATGACTTTATGTTCTGCTAGTCTATAGGTGTTAGTTCCAGAGAGAGGAATGCTTCCACTAGGAGACAATAATGAGGACACTGAGCTGGAAGTTAAGAATGCCACCCAGCCACTTTGGGTCCTCATGCCTCAGTGTCCACAGGCTAAGGAGGGAATCACAGTGCTTGCTGGGATGACTGACCCTGAACCCCAAGGGGACACCGGACTGCTGCTCCACAATGGAGGTAAAAAACCCAGTATGTCTGGGCTGCAGGAGATCCCTTAAAGGTCTCCTAATATTACAATGCCCTGTGATTAAGGTCAATGGAAAACCATTATGAATGGCCTAGACCCTTCACGAATAATGGTTTCAGTCACCCCGAAAGACAAAGAGCAACTACCAGCTGAGGTGCTTGCTGAAGGCAAAGGGAATAAAGAAAGGGTAGTAGAAGAAGGTATTATAAATACCAGCTATAAATGCATTACCAGTTACAGAAATGAGAACTGTTATTGCATGAGTATTCCTCTTTATTTTGTAATGAATATGATTGTGTGTATATATTTTATGTATATTTATATGTGTGTATATATGTACATACTAAGCAAATATCTCTTTTCTCTTTGCTTAATCCCTTATCATAGAAGATTTATAGATTTATTATCATAATATTTATATATTGTTAATTTTAGATCATAATGTTAATGCTACAAGATGTTAAAGAGAAGAGTAAATATCACTTTCCTCCTCTTCTGCAAAACAGGTTGTGCATTTTTGGTTGTATACAGAATACATGTATCATGTTAGGTAAAATTATGACTTTGTTGTTATCTTATTTGAAGATTATGCATGGTTTAATAAGAAGGTTTGAGTGCTGCATTGACAACGGGTGGACATGTGATAGCTAATTTTATGTGTCAACTTGATCGGCCATGGAGGCTGCCCAGATATTTCTTCAAGTACTATTCTGGTTTTGTCTGTGAGGGTGTTCCTGGATGAAATTAACACTTGAATCAGTAGACTGAGTGAACTAGATCAATCTCCTCAGTGTGGACAGACCTCATTCAATCCTTTCAAAGCCTTAAGAGAATTAAATGTGGGGTGAGGGAGAATTCTTTTTCTCTGCCTGACTGCTTCCGAATGGACATAAGTCTTCTCCTGCACTCAGACTGTAACTGGCACAATTGGTTCTCCTAATTTTGAGACTGTTGCTACATCACTGGCTCTTCTGGGTCTCCAGCTAACTGCAGATTGTGGGACTTCCAGTATCCATAATGACATGAACCAATTCCTTATAATATATGTATAATATGTGTGTGTGTGTGTATGATTTTATATATACACACACGAATGCTGATGTTGAGAAAGTAAAATGGTGCCACCACTTTGGAAAACTGGTAGTTTCTAAAAAACTTAAGCACATGCCTAGTGTACAATTCAATCATTCACTCCTAAAGGAATCCCAAGACAAAGGAAAACATATCACAAGAAGATTTTTACACAAACAGTAACAAAAGCTCTATTCATAATAGCCAGAAACTAAAAACAACCCAAGCATTCATCAAGAAGCAGATGGGTAAACAAATTGCAATATATCTATAGAAAGGACAACTTTCAGCATTAAAACGGAACAAAGCACATAACACAAATAAATGTCAAAATCACTATGCTAGGTGAGATGCAAAAATAGTATATGCTATATGATTTCACTTATGTAAAATTCTATAAAAGGCAAATTAATTTATAATGATAAATAACAGAAGATTTGTAATTGTCTGGGGCCTAGGGCTGAGTGAGGAATAATAGACTGCAAATGGTGACAGAATTTCTGGACATGATGGAAAGGTTTGGGAGCTTGGTTGTGGCAGTTTCACAGAAATACACAACTGCCAAAACTCATACAACTGCATGCTTTAAATTAGTGTATTACAAAGAGTACATAAATTGTACCTTAAGAAAGATTATGGTCATCTGCACAACAGAAAAAGATAAATTGAGAGTTACTTAAACATGATGAAATGTAATATTTTTCAACTAAAAGTCTGTCACAGGATGATCCAAAGCTGACATGGTGGCTTCGTGTTGTCTTCAGGGATCTGGGATACTGATTTTCATCAACACTTTGACTCATGGTCATTTCTTTATTCAAGGTACCACTGAAACTCTAGTCACTACATCCATGTTCCAGGCTGGTGGCAGAGAGGGATGAATGATAAAAATGTTTTCCCCACACAAAGTGCACTCTTGACAATCAGCCTTTCTAAAAGTACATGTGACACTTTTGTTTATATCTTACTGGGTTTCCAATGACTACCTGCAAGAAGACTGGTGATCTGGTAGAAATCACAGCTGAAAATTGGGATTTGTTTTCAAAGGAAGGAGAAAGTAAATACGTAGAGTAAAATAACAGCCTCTGGCCACAGTTAAACTGTGTGGTCAGGAGTTTACTGGCTCTCTCACAAATGATGCTGGGAAAACAGGATGTCTACATGCAAAAGAAAGAACCTGGGCTCTTATCTCACACCACGGACCAAAATCAACTCAGAATTGGTTGAAGGCCTAAATGAAAGACTAAAACTATAAAACTCTTAAAAGAAAAAGTAGGGAAGAAACCTTCATGACATTGGATTTGGCAATGATTTCTTGGACTTTTTGGATGATACCAAAAGCATAGGCAACAACAACAAAAATAGACAGAAAAATTAGACTTTACTAAAATTAAAAACTTTATGCATCAATGGATGCTGTCAATAGAGTGAAAAGGTAACCCATAAAATGACAGAAAAATATTTGGGAATCATACATATAGTATGGGTTTAATAGCCAGAATATAGAGAAAATTCTTACACCTTAACAACAAAAACCAAACAACCTGATTAAAAAGTAAGCAAAGGACTTCAACAGACATTTCTCTTAAGAAGATATGCACATGTCTAATTAGCACATGAAAAGATGCTCAGTATCACTAACCATTAGGGAAATGCAAATCAAAACCACAATGAGATGTTACTTCACATCCATTAGGATGGCTATTGTCAAAACAACAACAACAACAACAACAAAATAAGTTTTGGGATGGATGTGGAGAAATTGGAACCCTTGTGAATTGCTGATGGAAATGTAAAATGGTATAGCCACTGTGGAAAACAATGCCACAGTTCCTCAAAATATTAGAAATAGAATTACCATGCCATCCAAAAATTCCACTTCTCGTTATACCCAAAATAATTAAAAGCAGGATTCCAAAGAGATGTTTGTATACTTATGTTCATAGCAGCATTATTCACAATAGCCAAAAGGCAACCCAAGTCCCCATGGACAGATGAATGATGAATACATAAACAAAATGTGGTACAGGTATACAATAGAATATTTTCCACCCTTAAAAAGGAAAGACATTTTTGACACATGCTACAACATGGATGAACCTTGAGGGCATCATGCTAAGCAAAATCAACCAGTCACAAAAGAACATACAGTGTATGATTCCACACATGTGAGGTACCTAGAGTTGTAGTCAAATCCACAGAGACAGAAAGTAAATGAGTGGTGGTTTCCAGAACTAGGGGAGGAGAGTGGGGGAGTTAGTGTTGTTGGAGACAGTTTCAATTTGGGAAGACACAAAATTCTGGAGATGGTGATTTTTGCCTAACATTGTGAATGTACTTAACTGAACATACACTTAAAAATGGTTAAAAAATATTATGTTATTAAGTACAAATGTCCAATTTCCTTAAGTACTAAGTTTGACAGTTGATATCTCTGACATTTCACTTTGACAGTTCTTATTTTATTTTTATTGTGAAGGTACATCCTCAGTCTTGGAAACCATGTTTTGGCTTGTGATTATCTTTCAAAATTTTTTTAGAGCAATTTTTGGGAAACCATGATAAGTCAAAAATTCAAGTTATTTTTGAATATGAATTCTGTCATGGAACCAGTACAGCGCAGATATCAGCTCGAAATATCAACAAACTGTTTGGGAAGGATGTGGCTAATGAACCCACAGTACATCAGCGGTTTGAGAAGTTCCGTTCTGGTGATTTTGATCTTGAAAATAAGTCACCCAGGTGACCTAAAACCAAGGTAGATAATGATGAGCTGAAAGCCGTAATGAAAGTGAATATATCTCAACCTACATGTGAATTAGCAAGCTCTGATGGTACTAATCCAAAAATATTGGACCACTTGAAACAAATAAGCAAGGTAAAGAAGCTGGATAGATGGGTACTGCATAAATTAAATGACTGAAAGAGAAGAAAAGTTATCTTGAAGCTTGCATTTCTTTGCTATCAAGACATAAAGGTGAACCATTTCTACCCTGTATTGTTACGTGTGATGAAAAATGGATTCTTTGTGACAGTTGCAAGCACTGGGCACAATGGTTGCATAAAGAAGTGCTGAAACACAGTCCAAAACCAAATATTCATCACAAAAAGCTAACGGTGTCTGTTTGGTGGTCCAACGCTGGTGTTATCACTACAGCTTCATGAAACCTGGTCAATCGATTACTGCGAATGTCTACTGTACCCAATTTGATGAAATAATGAGGATGTTTGTGATTAAGCCGCCGAGGTTGGTTCATACAGACAGGACAATCCTCTTGTAGGACAACAGTCAACCACATGTCGCACAAACAACGCTGCTCAAACTACAGCAGCCGGACTTGGAAACTCTCTATCATCCACCCTATTCACCAGACCGTGCACCAACTGACTCCCACTTCTTCCAGGCTTTGGACCACTTCTTGCAAGGAAAAATATTCAATTCTCAACCAGCTGTGGAAATGTCTTTCATGATTTCATTGCCGCTCGCTCTCCAGGCTTTTTTGTTGCTGGCGTAAACCAGCTACTGTTAAGATGGCAACTGTGTTGACAGTTTGAGCATATACTTTGATTAACTGTACTTCTTCTTGTTTGATATATAATAAACTGCACTTTTGATTCGGAATCGAACGTTTTCTATTTAATGGCCTAAGAGTACATTTTATGTTTTTTACTTTTACTGCAATAATTTTAAATATAGAGTTTATTGGTCCTTAGGATAGGTGCTCAAAAGCTGACTTACTATCTACTAGGAATCCTCTAGAGATAATTTCTATACTGAGCATTATATGGAAAACTTTCAAGCCATGTTTTCCTCCATTCTTACACCACAGCAAACATCAACATTTCTGTGGGGATTTTCCCACACACACCAAACAACAGATAACAGCTGGGTGTCCTCTAATTCTATTCTGACACTGTCTTCAGTTTATTGTAAAGGATATTACAGAGGGTCCAGATCCTATAAAGGATAGTTTAAGGTGTAAGGGAGGACACAGAGCTTCACCAGTTTGTATGATCTCTAACCCCAGTCTCTTGGAAATGTGATTAGCCCCCAGGCTATGGGGTGGAACTTTGTCTGAAGGAGGGTCTTAAGACTCACAATCAGAAAGGTGGGAGAAGATTAGAGCCCTGCCCTGAGGCAGGTGAAAGGAGGGCAGGAGAAGGTGACAGAGACTGTTTCCTGAGGCCTAACACAGCCAACATGGTAGCAAAAACTGTAACAAGGGCCAGGAAACATGGACAAAAATTAGGATCTACCTATCTACCTCTGTCTATCTATCTATCGTAACGCCACAGTGGGGACAACAGTCCACTGTGGAACATGCAAACTCTTCTGACTCAGTCGGCCTTGCACAAGTGGAGAAGCAGAGGGACACAGCTCAGATCTGTACCCAGACGTCATTCCCCATGTCCCATCGCCAGCGCTTTAGGAATGGCAGAAAGCGAAAACATGGACTGGACTTTACTACAACAACTTTTCTCGAGGTCTGGTCAGAAATCCATTGTGTGCACTCCCTTGTGAGAGGAGGGTCTCTAAGCTTCCTCCTGCCCTAAGATGCTGCCTGTCCTAGCCTGCATCTCCTCACTGGGTTCTCTGGGACACGAGTCTGCAGCTCCTCAGGAGACAGACGGACCCCTGCTTAGCACAAGTGGGAGAATAGGTCACTCACCTATAAAGGGGCATATTTTATTTTCTGGAGATGGCCACAGTGATAGCTTCTCTCCCACGTGCTTCTCTGAGGTGTGAATATGATCCTCCTTCTGTTAAGCAATAGGGCTTGTGTCACCTCCCTCAGTCTGGTTGGGATTGTGGCATGTCTGCAAGCAACAGAGTGTGGATGAAGCGATGCTGAGTGCGTTCCAAAGGCAGGGCAGGAAGCTGATGGAGCTGCTTCTTTGTTCACTGGAGCACTCCTGTTTGGAGCCCTGAGGGCCTTGCAAGGGTCCAGCTACCCAGAGGCCACCAGTATATGAGGAGGCCAAGCTCCTGGAGAGCACAGACACACGTGCTGCTGGTGACCATCCTGGTTTTGACTCCTCCTAGCCCAGGTCCCACACATGATGAAAGCAGAAGCTTTGGTGCAACTCCAGCCCCCAGCCATTGGGTGTCTCCAAACTTCCGAGTGTCCCCACCAAGCCCCACAAATCCATGAGTGGTCAAATGGTGGCTGTTTTATGTCACTGGGGTTAGAATTGCTTGTTAGGCAGCACCAGTGACTAGCGCATATACATGCACACAACAACAATTTATAAGTCTTAAAGCAAAGAAACCTGTAAAATTTCATTTTGCCAACCATATCCTTTGACAGCAAATCTCCTTTTTCATGCAGTATTTATTATTATTCCAGAAAGTTAGTAATCCATAAAACTCATTTTAGAAAATGTTACCTTATCCTACGTAACAGATGTTATTTCAAAGTATTGAGTAGGAATCCTAATTTTACATGTGTATTTGTATACATGATACAAACCGGATGAATGCTTTGGATATTTGAAACAACTCAATTAAGTTAAAGCTATTCATCTACGAGCCCCACATAGGTATAATCAAGAATTATTACTGAGGAATTTTTGACTTTCACTATGATATTTGTATTTTTCACTTATATTTAAGGAGGATGTTTTTCAGTGTAGTTAGGATTATGTGCAGTGGGCCTTAATCTCCACAGCTATGAAACTTGACTCAGTACAGCTTCTAATTTACGTAAGTCTCATGAGAATCAAAGTCAAGAATGCCTGGTAGACAATGGTCACTGAATACATTATTATTTATTATTAGAATATAAAAATCCTTTACAGTGAAAATAGTGTTAATAGTGTCTACTTATTGGGTGGATCACTGAAATCAATATTGCCCCATCAGTCAGCCATCCGATAGAAGAGAAAACAGAAGAGAGAGTAGAAAATAAAAACACAGAAAAAAATAAAGCTATGACATTAGAATTAGAACAATCTCTGATCATCCTTTAGATGGAATATGGAGTGTAATGAATTTAATAAGCAACAGTGCCCTCGACCTGAGAGCATGAAATATGTGAGGATATTTTAAAATTCTTTTTATAATTACTTTCTACATAAAGAACACTATCAAGATATTAACTGTAGCTTCTAGAAAAGTGGTTTTCTCTTCAGTATAAACCAAGACATCTATGTTTTTGCTAATCCCAAGTAAGATTCTGAATAAAAAGGAAGTTTATAATTTACTTCCAAGAGGTTATAAACTTCCTTAAGATAAATACAGCAACCAACTATGTCATCTAATTGCAGGATGTTGTAGGCATGGCAACAGGCCTGAGAGACTTTGCTTGAATGCAGTTTTCCTTGTGACATGTAGCGTGGGAAACCCCACATTGTTTGGCAATTGTTCACTAAACTTCAATTTGTGGCTCAATAAAGAGTCTTTAAAGATCATTGTAATTACAAGCAAGTAGTGGCACATTTGGGGGCACATCTGTTCTTAATTATATTTAACTTGGCCCATAATTCAGAGGGCGCCAAATAGTCCTAGCAGACCTTCAAGCATTTACCACCTTGGACACCTTTATCTTTTTTTATAACTTATATTGGTAATTAATACTTGCAGAATGAGACCCAATCAACAAATGCCTTCTCTTGTAGGTAAGATCATCAGATATAGCACATAAAAATAAAGAATTCCCAGTTAAATTTGAATTTCAGGTCAGATCAAGAACAAATACTTCTTAGTATAAGTATGTCTCATGGAATATTTAGGATATGCTTTCCCTATTTTTTTTTTTGTTCTTGATCTGAAATTTAAATTTAACTGTGTGTCCTATGTTCTCTCTGGCCACCCTACTTATGAGTGAGAGGGAAAAAAGACTAGGCAAACCCCAGGTCAGAGATTTAAGCCAGGAACAAAGTTTCCACATGAATATCCAGGAGAAAATGGAGAATAATTGTGCAACCTGCTGGACTACCAAATGCCACCCATGAATTGGACAGCTCATGTGCAGAAACCAACAGGTAATTTTTTCTGTGTGTGTGTGTGTGTGTGCATGTGAGTGTGCATTTGCTTGTCCATGGCAGGCTGGGCCATGTCAGGCAGTGTAAGTGCAGCAGACCCAGACAGGGAACGAGCTATGTGGGTGCTGTTCTGCTGAGATGTAGCCTCCCATAACTGGGTCCCCCTGGTCGGGCACAGCCTGGATCTCCATGTCATGCAGTAGGAGCCGGAGTAGTTCTGGAACTGGGTCTTGGTGATGCCAGCAAAAGGATTTACTGAGAGTGATGGCATCCAAAATCTGGGATCACAAGGGCATAAGCTGTCTGCCATGAGCAGTTCATATAAACATACATGTTTTGAAGATAGTATGGACAATATATGGAAGTTGACAAGTTTCCATTTCTCCCTCCCCGAGGAAACTGATGGATGCTCAGCGGGGGGAATTCTCACTCCTATTGCTGACCCTATTTGACTGGAGACTGTGCTGACCTGAGACCCAGGTAGCTCACGTCACCAAGCCCTTTGAATCGATAATCTCACAACTGAGTCTTTGGTAGTTTTTGAAAGTTAAAACGTAACATGTAACTTGTCAGAGTGGTGCAGTGGCTGGAGCATGGAGCTTGGAACCCTGCTGCCTGAGCTCAGCTCCTGCCCGGGATATAAAAGGTGCACGACTTTGTCTCCTCTGTTGTCTGCTGGGTTGTTGTGAGAACTTAATATTTAACACTTAGTTCTCAGAACAAGATCTGATGCACAGGAAGAGGTTTTTATGAATACACTGTCCCTTTGGCAGGACCATGGCTGCTCCCTGGTTAGGCTGCAGGGACTAGGCAAGGCCGTCCCTGTGTGGCTTCACTCCGATCTGAATTCTCCATGTCCTCTATGGTGCTGTGGGCCGCTGGGTCCAAGAACACTTCCAGAGCTCCCCAACAATTTTGATTAAATAGTCCTAGATGGGGCCAAGGCGATGGCATGTTTTAAAAGCTCTGCAGGTAATTCTAATATCCAAAAAGGTTAAGAACATGGATATGGAAAACACTTCTGTTTGGGAACAGGATATGCTTGATTCCTGAAAAGATGGAAGTAATCCCTCACACTTAATCTTCACCCACACAAAGTCCCCCTGCATAGACACATTCTCCATCAAGGGTAACCCGTCTTTTCCCTGCCGTTGCCATAAACCACATAGCACCCTATGGGGAAGATTATTCTAACTGAAAACTGTCTTGGAAAATGATTTGAAGTTAGTCCTCTGACAGCCCTTTAAGATGTCCCAGAAGTCTCTGGTCTAGAAAAGGCAAGAATCACAGGACCCACTGCATGTACTGCCTTCATCTCTTGGAATAGAGACTCTGTTAATTGATGAGAATTAACTTGGAGATGTTTAAGCCTTAACCAAGACACATCTGTTTGGGGCTTTCATGTATTTCTCTTCATCTACCATGTCCTTTTACTCTGCATAGAACAGCACAGCTCCAGGGGAGATTTGATGTACTACCAGGTAGTTTCTGGATACTGTTTGCTTTACTTCAGTTAGAGAACTGAGGCGACCAATCTCAAAGAAGTGGCTGGGGACAGGATGGGACAGGGAGGGTCAGGAAGGGTGGAATTACAGCCATACTCACTCCATGGAATGAGGTCAAGTACAGACTGAGCAGCTTTGCAAAATAACTTTATCAACAGAGACAGGAACTCCTAACCAGCCTTTCACACCTGCCTAGCTTTTGCGTGGGGAAAACAGCCCTGTTTATAGAGAAGGTTAGATATTAACCAATACTGTATAAATCACAACAGATGTTTCTTGTAGAGGAGTGGTAGAAGGAACCAATCACTTTTAACTATTTCACATGCATAAGTTTATAGCCAATACAAAGCATATGCCTCAAATATTTAAGACAGACCCATTTAAGCAGTTTCAACAGAAACTGTATTAACTAGACAAACACAAAATCAGAGTTTATTATGTCTTACAAAAAGAGAAAATACAAAAGACCTCTTATGAACAATTAAACTTATTACACATGGCTATTTTTAGATTAATCTCACCAACCCGATATTCAAATCATCAATTTAAAGCGATTTGTTTACGACTATAGCATGTGTGTTTGTGGCACGTGATGCCTGGTGGAGCAGGTGGGGCAGAGGAAAGGGAAAGTGTCACAGAGTTCCTAAGGGGACCAGGGTGTGGGCAGCCACAGCCGAGGGCTGAAGTTTCCGATATTGCCCCGGGACAGAATCCGCTGTGGATCATGCCAAGATAGTACTAAATGTTTCGCCGTAGCTTATAATGTACAAACACACTCGCCACGTGAAAGCCCATGTGTTTTTGTGGGAAAATTAGTCTTAATCCTTCTTTCCATTTCAAAGATAAGAAAACCACATACGGCAAAGAGCCCATTTTTCCAGCCTTGCTAGCTCAGTTTGGTTCAGATATTTCCTCTTTCTCTTCTTATCTCAGGGCAAGAGAATACTAATGAAAGGCAGTAGAATATGTCACCCCCGAAAATGCCATTTTGGTGTAAGGATCATTTTGAGCTGAAGGCTGTTAAGAAGAAGCAGGTATAAGAAGGTATTTGCCGAAAAGCAGGACATAAATTTACAAAGATCTCCCTCCTCCCCTCTCCACCGGGAAGGACACAGATTGAGATGACTGTAGACCCTTGTCAGCCTGTAGGCGCCAGAGAAATCTAGGCCACAAACTTCACTACCCAGTCTTTATCTACCATGAGTTTCTCACACACAGTACTTGTCTTCCCGCAATTTGCCACTCTAGGGATTCAAGGGGCTTTCCCTTCACTTGTCTGAAAATGGATTGTTCTGTGTGGAAGATGCTATCTCAGGTGGAGTTCTAAGCTATCTCTCAGAGAGCTCTTTCCTTGAGTTTTCTCCTGTGTATATAGGAAATATACATATTACGAAACTTCTGTTTTTCTCTTGCTAATCTGTCTTTTGTCATAGGTATCTGCGCTTAGAACTCAGAACGGTAACAGGAACATGACTTTTTCCTCTCCAGTTTCTGGTGTCCGACACTAGTATCCTGTGAGCGATTTAAGCCCGTGGTTCTCGGGCCTGAATGAGAACACAATCATCTGGAGAAATACTCAGGCCCACCTTAGACCAAACGACCTTAGGCAGGGCCAGCAGCCACTGGAAGCTGGGGAAGCGAGCAGGAACAGACCTTTCCCCAGCACCTCCAATGGGGCACGGCCCTGCCAACACCTTCATCTCAGACTCCCAGCCCCCAGCACTGTGAGGCAATAACTTCCTGTCGCCCAAGGAAGCTGCCCAGCCTGTGGCCCAGGCACACTCATACGGGTGGGAAGACAGATCTGCTAGCAAGCACGTTGCCCTGCGGCCTGGCCGGCGGGCACCCAGGGCAACAAGGGATCTGAAGTCTCAGAGAGTGTGGATCCCACTGCTCTGCTCACCAGCACCTACCAAAGGCCCAGCTAGCAGGTGAGGCTTGCTGAGGACAACAAAGGACACGGCCTCCCCAAGTGTTCTTCCAAGCCCAGCATCAGTGTAGAGTTTAGCACTCCAAGAGGATTCCCATATGGCTTTGTAAACTTAGCTGCCTCATTGAGTTGTAGTCAGGTGTGAGACCCTGGCCTGTGAATTCCACAGCCAAAGTTAGTTATCTGTCACATTAATTAGTGCATTTATACCTCCTTCTGTCTTTTATGTGACTTTTGCATCTCTTTCTTACTGAAATGCCTCAATATTGCCATACGGTTTATTCAAAACCACCTGGAATATCATAGTTATGCACTATTAATTTATTGATAAATTGATAAATGAATTTATTAATTTAATTTACAAATGAGTAATTTATTGTGTGATTTATTGATCCCCAAATGGACTTACGCGATTTGGCAAACCTTTGTTTTTCTGTTCCTTTCATGTCATGTCATTTTACAAGATGACTCATTGTAAGTAAAACCGTCACGGCAACTCTTCAACATTTACTTTTCTTTTGACAATACGCTTCAAAGCTTTGGTTGCTCTGACTGCAGCTCCAGTTGCTTTTAAATTTCAGGAGTTCCTACCCTTTCCTGTACTTATTTATTTACTTGTTCTTTGTAAATAAAATATTAATATAAGCTGTGAATGAATTGTATAATCTGTGAAAAATTTGGCCCGTTGTCTTCTCAGTTGCTTTTTTCTTTGGGGGGCAGATTGACACGGTTTCGCCCAGGCAGCAGCTGCATGCTTTGGTGACGTGGGAAGATTCAAGGCCTGAAAAGGGGAGGAGGTTTGGGATGGAGGAAGAAAAGCTGAAAGCTTTTTATGGAAAGCAAATGACTGATGGGGAGGCAGAAAAGATGTCTTTTACTAGTTAACCAATTTGGGGAGAATTTTTGTTTAAGCATGTCAGCTAGTTTCTATTTTCGTTGTTTGATGAAGGCCTGTTGTCATTTCCAAGTGCACCGTGGGCAGGCAGGGAGCTATGGCCCTAATGATGCACTGCCTCATTCTGCACTAATTTCATACTTGACTCTGGGCGAGCTCCCCTCTAGGGCCCTAGTTTCCCATCAAGAAGTGGGGGCAGGGTGCTAAACTCTTTCGTTCTGTTTCTAGAGATCCATAAACAACAAGGCTTGCTGTGCGGGTGTTCTTCTGTCACATTAGTAAGGGTGCTTGGGTTTGGTCCCTGCTGCCCCAGTGATCATCTACGTAGGCGTAAAGGTCTGGTTTGGGAGGGGCCACACAAATGAGCTGCGTACTTTGACTCATTTGTCTGGTGTGTGACCCACAAGCCACCATTGAAAAATATTAATTGTAACCATAAGGCACACATTGGTCCTAGAAATCAGGATCTATCGCTCTCTGCTGCACCAGGGCCCTAATGGCTGGGCGCGTGGCTCACGCCTATAATCCTAGCACTCTGGGAGACCAAGAAGGGAGGATCGATCTCTTGAGCTTAGGAGTTGGAGACTAGCCTCAGCAAGAATGAGACTCTGACTCTACAAATAATAGAAAAATTTTCAGGGCATGGTGGTGCACGCATACCTGTGTCTGTAGGCCTAGCTACTTGGGAGGCTGGAGTAGGAGGATCACTTGAGACCTGTTTCCAAAAAAAAAAAAAAAAAAGAGAGAGAAAGCTTCAGAGCCAGCTGACCTGGGCTGGGACTTCTGGCTCACCACACCAATTCATTAGCTGTGTGCTTTCTTGAAAAGATCATTAAACTTTTTCTATCAGTTCCAGCATCTCTGAAATGTGGGAACAACACAATGGTCCATCTGGCTTCTGTGAGGAGAGTCAATGGTATGTGTGAACGTGCTCAAATTCCGCAGGCAGGTACTTGGCACATCGGCTCTCCCATGGTGTAAAGCTGGGTTTCTGCGTAAACATTTAGTGGTGGCTTCTATGAACCCAAACCCAGGCCCTATGTTTGCGTTGTTATTGCTCCTAAGATAAAATATCAGCTCTTCGTGACGGCCCTGACGTCTGTGTTATAAGGTCAGCTTGCTGTGAAGGACAACACACCAGAAAATCCGGGTTATGATTTGGGCTCTTTCAATGACTCTTGGAGCAACCTTGCAAAGTAGCTTTCTCTTTCTTAGATTATGTTTTCTCAGACAGAGTAGGTTTGGAGGTGGGGGTGTGGAGGGAGGTGTATCACAGAATAGTCTATAATTTTGTTTTTCAAACGACTTTTAAAAAAGTATCTTATGATAAAAATTTTCAATGTCAAAATAGTGACACTGCAAATCTCTCTATACCCATCAATTACTTTCAAAACCATCAATAATTTGTTATGTATCTTTAGAGATTGAACTCCCCCTTTTTGTAACTGGAGTATCATTCAATTTTATCTCCATGAACTTCAGTGTGCATTTGTAAAAGCACTGACAACATTTTTTAACAACTAAAAAATTACCACACTTCACAAAACTAATTTTTTAATGTCACTGAATACACAGTCTACTCATGTTTCTTGAGTCTCTCCAAAATGACTTTTTAAAATTAGTTTTTTCAAGTTGGAATCTCTCTCTCCTTCCCTTCCATTCTTGGCACTGACTAGTTGAAGATTCCTGATCAGTTATTCAACAGAAGTTTCTGCAGTCTGATGTGGTTACTACCTTCCTTGTGGTGTCATTTACTTGTTCATTTTCTCCCATTTTCTGTTGCTTGGAAGTTACATTTCTAGTGCTCAGATCACTGACCGACTCAGTTATTTCCTCTGAGGCTGCAAAATGGTGACTTCCTAGTTCGTTCTTTCATTGTGTATTACTGAGGCCAAATTCTCCACAGAAGAGCCTTCCTTCATCCTGAAATACCGTTTATTTACATCAGAAAGATAGCAGAGACAGTTGATCCTTTTCTTCTATTTCTGGGTTTTCTAAGCCCTGACGATATCCACTGGTATCCAGTGGGTTCCCTCTTTATTTTGGATCCTTATGGATTCATGTATTTTTTTTTTATATTTTATTTAACATTTATTTTTAAATACAAATGCTCTAAACTAATATACATAATACAGTTTACAAATGTAAACAAATTAATCCAGTAATGCAAAATTACCATGTGTGCTTAAGTTATGTGCAAAAGTCACAAAGCCACTATTTGAACTATTCCTTATATCTCAGAAAAATCTCTTTAGGATATTCATTAGGATAAAACAATTCTATGAAGGTTGAGTTGTGCAGAAGAGATATAATGCACATTTTAAATCATAGCAATGAAGCATTGCATGACATACTTTAAGTGCTGGAATAGTCCATGTTTTGTCTAAAATATAATTTGCACTTTTAGAAATGGCTGTTAAGATCCTAGCAGAATTTGTAATGAATGCAGTTCGGGTGACTTACAAAAATTACCGTTTCACTTCTGAAACAGGGAATTAAAAACTCTTCGCTTTTACCATTAGTTTCTTAGATTTTTGCCCATTCTAAAATCCTCTCAAAGCCATATGAATAAAAGGAGGAAATCTTTATTTTATATCCTACAAGAAAATCGCCTTATTTAAATTCTGTTTGTTATAAGTATGGCTTTGTAATGTACTCAATGCACTGCTCAGCACTGAATACATCTGGATCTCACAAAATTCAAGCTAAATTACACATAAAAATTTAAATTATAGTTGATGAGGAAGTAATTAAATTTTATTGACTAGAAGGACACTGGACTTTACACTGTCTAGGAATAGATCATTATTTAGAGAATGTTACTATTTTAAAAAGTCTAACTTTTTTCTAGTTACTTCTCTCCCCCATACACACTAAATAATATGTTTCAAGAACTCAGTCACTAATTCTCTGTGATCTACAAAATTATTCCAATATAAAAAATCTTTAGTCCAGGTTGCTGGAGCCCAAACTGTGTCTCTGTAGACAGCTACAGCTTTCACAGTTTTACACTCTAGCTAGATACAGACAAGATGCACTTTCACTTTTTAGGAAAATAAGGCGCACTTTAGCAAATACTGGATTGAGATGTTCTTGTTCAAAAATCTAGGGAATGTGTTCTTAGCAAATTAAATAAAGCTTATCTTTAAAAAGTACCATGTTATGTAAATGTATTTATGGCTTTCTCTAACTAGTTATATAATTTTTATAATTATTGTATTAATACAGTTTTATTTTGGTAAAATGCTAGATTTCCTATGTGATATATGTCATTACAGTATAATTTATAATCTCAGCTAGGAGAAATTTGATCAGTTTCACTTTTCTGTTTCACATAGTATGCTTTCTTTAAGATCATTTAACCATAGATTTTAGTGACTTTAAAAAAAGAAAGGAAAGGAAAGGAAAACACTGAAACGACACTAAAATCAGAGGCCTTGCAATCAGAATGCCTGACTGTGAATCTAGGTCCCTCTGTGTGTTGGCTGCATGGGCCACAGTTTTCTCCTTTATAAAACATAGAGGGTAATGAGAAAAAAACGGAAATCACCTAATACTTAAAAGTTAGGTGATTCCAACTCTTAACAAGAATTCATGTACTTTTATATCTTTAATATGTTTTAATTAGAGTCATTATTATTTTTATTGCTTAAATTATGCCGTTTTGAGCACATGAAAGTCTTTTGTGGATTCTTTTGTTCTTTGTTCTCTGT
>VSMD01036781.1:0-96073 GCA_008750895.1 Mirza zaza
GGCTGAGGCAGGAGGATCGCTTGAGCCCAGGAGTTTGAGGTTGCTGTGAGCTAGGCTGACGCCACGGCACTCACTCTAGCCTGGCCAACAAAGCGAGACTCTGTTTTAAAATAAATAAATAAATAATAAATATAATTTTAAATATATTTGATGATAGTTCTACAGTGAAAAAAGTTTTTTATTAGAAAAAATAAGTGAAGGACTATCGGTAACAAACAAGACAGACAAAAGTTTAATATCTTTAATTAACGAAGAACCGGCATAGGCTGGTTAAGTGCAGTGACTAGCTCAGTGGGCACAGGGCGGTGATGGCCACACTGGCAAGGCCTCTGGGGACCGGCAGTTGCTACCAAGAGCACTCCACAAGCTCACACCTTTTGACTCAGCGACTCCATCCTGGAAACGCACCCCAAGGAAAGCCAGGCGAGGACAGAGGGCTCTGCACACACACTGTTGACCTCTGCGCTATTTGCGATGTGGAAACACGGCAGCCAAACTAAATGACCTTCAAAGGGAATGTTTCTGTCTAGTGCCACACATCTGCTAGAGGGATGTATTATTTTTAAAGACACTTAAATTTCTGCGTGAAAAATCCTCGCCAAAATGTGACAATGCTTATGATACAATTTTAAGCAGAATAGGCTGCAAAGCTGTGCAAGCATGATATTCCAAGTATGAACGATTACAGGGGAGACTGTGGAAATGTGTGCTGTATACGAATGCCTCATGCCAGTGTGTGCCGGGCTCTGAACCAATGGTGGGAATGCATGCGTGTTTCTCCTCCTCCTCCTCCTCCTCCTCCTCCTCCTCCTCCTTTTTTATTTTATTTATTTTTTTTTTTTTGAGACAGAGTCTCACTTTATTGCCCAGGCTAGAGTGAGTGCCATGGCGTCAGCCTAGCTCACAGCAACCTCAAACTCCTGGGCTCAAGCGATCCTGCTGCCTCAGCCTCCCGAGTAGCTGGGACTACAGGCATGCGCCACCATGCCCGGCTAAGTTTTTCTATATATATTAGTTGGCCAATTAATTTCTTTCTATTTATAGTAGAGATGGGGTCTCACTCTTGCTCAGGCTGGTCTCGAACTCCTGAGCTCAAACGATCCGCCCACCTCGGCCTCCCAGAGAGCTAGGATTACAGGCTTGAGCCACCGCGCCCGGCCCCTCCTCCTCCTTCTTTTCCTTCATATTTCTCTCTACTTTCAAATTTTTCAAAAATAAGTATATGCTGCTTTTATCATAATAAAAAAATAATAAAATGTAATCAAGACTGGAAGATTATGGGCCAGGAACGGTGGCTCACACCTGTAATCCTAGCACTCTGGGAGGCCGAGGCAGGTGGATTGCTCCAGGTCAGGAGTTTGAAACCAGCCTGAGCAAGAGCGAGACCCCGTTTCTGCTATAAATAGAAAGAAATTAATTGGCCAACTAATATATATAGAAAAAATTAGCCGGGCATGGTGGCGCATGCCTGTAGTCCCAGCTACTCGGGAGGCTGAGGCAGGAGGATTGCTTGAGCCCAGGAGTTTGAGGTTGCTGTGAGCTAGGCTGACGCCACGGCACTCACTCTAGCCTGGGCAACAGAGTGAGATTCTGTCTCAGAAAAAAAAAAAAAAAGACTGGAGGATTATGGAGACAAGTGGAGACAATTATTCTAACAAACAATGGGGTCTGAGCTGGAGTGGAGCATGTGTGCGCCCACCAGCGCATTTGGGCTCTTGACGTGATGGGTGAGACTCCACCGTGCAGGACATGAGGAATGGAATCAAGGTTTGCTGTGGCAGTATTAGCCCTGCCACATGCAGGAGAAAGTGTTCCTTCCCCAGAGACTGAAAGAGAGAGGGGAGAGGACAACAGACGATGTCTCCTGTCGGGGACAGGACGCTGAGGGAATTCATGCTTCAAGCCTCAGCTCTCTCTCTTTAAGGGTCCCAGTCACCTGCCCAGGTGGGCATGGGGACACGGAAGGCCTCCGGGCTTCAGGATATACCCCGCATAGGGTAAGTTCATGACGGGAGAGGAGCTCAAAGGGACAGGCAAACGGTGGCTGCAGGATGTGGTGGCTCCATGTGACATGGAGACCACAGATCACACCAGCACCCCTCAGCGAGGCGGCGCGATTTCAGGGAGCCCAAGGGCACGGGTGCGCAGGGCACAGAGGGGCTGCGTTACTGGATTGCACTGGGCTCCGCACTCCACTGTCCTGCAGCGGAGGCTTCCGGGAGGCATGGGCGGGTGCAGGTTTGGGAGGCTGAGGGGTGTGTCCCCACATCTCCTCTGTCTGCCTGGCACGGAGCCAGCAGTCCAAGGCAGCAACCAACAGGGTGAAACGAAGGCTTCATCCCTGGTGAAATGCAGTGATTAGACCTGTATGTTCAACTCCACCCACTGCCTTTGAGTCCGATAACCAAATCCAAATAACTAAGAAAGTATTAGGGTTTTGGCTGGGCGCAATGGCTCACGCCTGTAATCCTAGCACTCTGGGAGGCCGAGGTGGGCGGACTGCTCAGGGTCAGGAGTTCGAAACCAGCCTGGGCAAGAGCGAGACCCCGTCTCTACTAAAAATAGAAAGAAATTAATTGGCCAACTAAAACATACATACAACAAATTAGCCGGGCATGGTGGCGCATGCCTGTAGTCCCAGCTACTCGGGAGGCTGAGGCAGCAGGATCGCTTGAGCCCAGGAGTTTGAGGTTGCTGTGAGCTAGGCTGATGCCACGGCACTCACTCTAGCCTGGGCAACAGAGTGAGACTCTCTCTCTAAAAAAAAAAAAAAAACAACAACAATAATAATAATTTAAAAAAGCATTAGGGTTTAAAAAAAGGAAAAAGGCAAAATCAGCCTGGAACCTCAATAAGACTGTCAGCCGCACACCTGGAACTACGCGGCGACTCTGCACAGAACGCAGGGGATGACACACGTGGCGTGCCCTGGACTTTCTCCCGTGCGGTGGTGAGGCGGGGGCGGGGTTCTGTCGCTGCTCCCCTCCGCACGGGGCCGGGTGACTCTTGGAGGATCCCGAACTGCCCGGCGGCATGTGGCGAAGTGCAACACCTGTCTGGTGAGCGGAGTCGCTCTGCTCCGACGCCCACTGTGTCCCCAGCCCTTCTGTCCTGCTTTCTTCCCAGTGGCCTCCGCCATCGGGCCCCTCCTTCCTCACCCTTGCTCTGCCCGTTCCCCCCTGGCGCTGACCCCCATGTGACCCTCACAGGTCGACTGCCTTGTCTGTCTGCCCTGGCCCCAGAGCCGTTCCCTGCTGTCGCCTCCTACGTCCAGCGCTGGGGCACAGTAAGTACCTGTTGAATGGAACGTTCTAGTTTCCTCCCCTCCCAGCGCTTGGATTGGAGCCAGAGAAGGGCTGGCAAAGACAAGGAGAGAGGATGGCGGCAGGGTGAGTGGCCGCTGCTACCAGGCAGAAGGCTAAACCCCAGGAGGATTTCTTATGCTCATGTCAGTCCGAGCTTGTGCCTTTCTGGAATGGGCTGGCAGGAGGCCTGGGGGTCTCTGCACGGGGAAGGCTGAGGCCTCGGAGGAGGATCCCTCTCCCAGGTCCCCCGGCTCTGTGTTCTCCGCCCCAGCAGGGCCGTTTCCACCCCCTGACTCCGCGCCTCCCCACTTCCCCCCCACCAGGCACGCCCCGCACACCCCGGGCGCAAAACACCCATTTCCGTGCCCGCTCCCGCCTTCCGGGTCTCCCCAGCCTCCACTTCTCATTCTTAAAAAATAATAATAATAATAACCCCCCTTCTACTCACTATCAACCTTCCCCTCTGGGTAAGAGCCGCACGGGTGGCGTCCGTGCGCACTGTGAAAATGCACATTGAGCGCTCCAGAATACAAACACGTGACCAGATTCAACGGCGCTGTTCCCGGAGAAGTAGGGCAGCGCTGAGAGGCTATTTTTAACTCCCCATTCTGGTGGCTTGGTGACCTGCCTGCCTCCTGCTCTCCTGCTCAGCGCCGATGCTGAAGGACGCCCGTGGCCCCAGGTTTGGGGCCTAACGCGTGCCTGGCGGAGCCCAGCACAGCCCGGGTGAGCTCGGTGTGGGGCCGCCTTCCTTTTCTACAGCGGAGTCAGGACGGGAAGCCTGCGAGGCTCCCGGGCACTGGTCCCCAGGGACGCAGGGAGGAGACCCGATTGCCACTGAGCTGGATGATGTCGCTGGGGCTGTGGGAGCACCCAGGGTTGCCGGGCTCCGGAATCTGGCTCCTCACAGCCCGGGGGCCTGGAGAGGGTGGAGCGTTCCTGGAGAACCACACCAGAACGCCATCTGCCACCCCTGGCAAGTCTCTGCTCCCCTCCCCTCTATCACAGAGTCCCAGAGGTGGGCCCGAGACGTTGCACTCACTTTGGCTGCACTACAGAACCCGCAGGCCCTGTGCAGTGTGGGGGACCCTGGAGTCCCTGGGACTGTGCTGAGGGGTGGGCGGAGCCAGCCGCCCGGGATGGCCAGTTGCTCCGAGGACGTCCCTCCACAGAGAGGCCCAGTGGCAGGTGTCTCTCACCCTGCCCTCTTCTTCACGCACGGCCCTGTCTGCTCATCTAACACGGGCTGGTTTCTCTCCCTCCTCCTATCGGAACATAAGTTCCACATGAGCAAGGTTGTGTTTTTGCTTACCACTGCATACACAGCTCCTAGAATCACCCTCGGCATACAGTAGGCACTCAGTAAATGTCTGGGAGGGGGAAGGAAGGACAGAAGGAGGAAAAGAGAGAGGAGGAGGAGGGAGAAGTTTTGTTGGTTTCTCCTTGTGTGGCACCACCCATCCTGGGAGCAGCTGGAAGTCCACCACTCTGCCCCTCCACCATGGCGAGGGCCACCAACACAGCAGCTGCTGGACTCCACCACCCGCCTCCAAGGACGTCAGCCCCAGCCCAAGCCCCCCAGCCCTCTGCGCTCTGGCTGGTGCCCTGACCCAGGTCTCCCAAGGGAGCACGACCTGCTGAGAGTGCCGGCAGCAGAAGCAAGTGAGACCTTCTGGCATGAACCGGGGCAGCCCTAGCGCTGCTTCTCCTTCCTGGCGGAGGCAGAGGGCGGGGGAGGGCGGTGTCCCCCAAACCCGGTCCTTGTCAAGCCTCCTGATGGTCCTTGCTAGCAGGCCGGGCTGCTGCGGCCACTCTCCTGCTCCAGGCCCTTCTCTTTCAGGGCCATGAGCAGCTGTGTGCGGCATCTCCCACCCTGTGGACAGTGGCCCCTGGTCTCCACTGTTTGCTCTGTCCCTTAGGGAGGACGTGCCCCTTGGCCATTGGATCCTGTCACCAAGCCCTTGCTCCCTGCACGGGGTGGTTCTCCGTGAATATGCGGTGTCTCTGTGCTGGAAGTGAAGAGGACAGGACAGAAAAAGCCTGTCCCGCCCAAGGAGCCTGGGAGCTGCCTCCGACTGCGGCCCTTCTCCGCCCCTTTCCACACGTCAGGACGCGCCTCATGCTCCAGCTGTTCAAAGCCAAGTGTCCGAATGAGGGCTCCCTTTATTTTTATTTATTTATTTATTTATTTTTTTTTTGAGACAGAGTCTCACTTTATTGCCCAGGCTAGAGTGAGTGCCGTGGCGTCAGCCTAGCTCACAGCAACCTCAAACTCCTGGGCTCAAGCAATCCTGCTGCCTCAGCCTCCCAAGCAACTGGGACTACAGGCATGCGCCACCATGCCCGGCTAATTTTTTTTTCTATATATATTAGTTGGCCAATTAGTTTCTTTCCATTTATAGTAGAGATGGGGTCTCGCTCTTGCTCAGGTTGGTCTCGAACTCCTGAGCTCAAACGATCCGCCCACCTCGGCCTCCCAGAGAGCTAGGATTACAGGCGTGAGCCACCTCGCCCGGCCTGAGGGCTCCCTTTAGAACAAAGGCAATTTCCACTAAGGCTCTTCCCCTCCTCCTGGATTCCCTCCACCTTTGTGAGCCGAGCCCCTCCTGAAACGGGACGTGTGCACGCTGCATGGCAGCCGCGCCGCTGACGCATGTGCCCGCACGGATGCAGGCACCTGCTTTTCTGGGACACTTGCCATCTGGCATCGGGCGACTTCCTCATTGCATGCCTATTTCCGGACAAAGAAGAGGAGGGCTGGACAAGAAGCAGACCTCCCCTCTGCACCCTCCCACCCGATGGAGACACGGCTCCAGCTCAGGTGTCCACACACGCGGCCACAGTGAGTGGGGTGAGCACGCAACCACTTCACCCCAGCTTCCTGCTTGGCAGCATTAGCTGATCAGACGCTCGGGTCCAGCACAAGATGTCCCAAAAGGCATCCTCTGGGCCCAGAGTCCCTGCTTGTCCCCACACCACCAGAGTGGCAGCGTCCCCCCTGCAGGCTTCAGGGACCAGAAGGGAAGGGGGTCGCCCCTCCCACAGCCAAGGCTCTGTCACCCGGTCTCCTGGCACACAGTGGGCCGGGGCTGTCCCTGGACGGCAGCTGTCGGGTGGAGACGGGGCTCTGGCCATGGGGACAGGAGCCGGCTGCCAAGACCTTCACCAGTGATCACTCGGTGAAGACCTCACTGTGTACAACACTGCTTTTTTTGTTTACTATGAATAGGTAAAACGTAAGACAGTGAAACATAACATAAAATAACCCCACAAGAAGCAGGAAGCTCAAAATTTCGATCTGACAAGTGTTCCCACCTGGGTCTGGTCCAGGGCTGGACGAAGGGCCGACTCTTTCACGGGGAGAAAGGTCTGGTCCAGGGCTGGACGAAGGGCCGACTCTTTCACGGGGGTGAGGGCTGCCCTGGAGCAGGCGGCACCTGCCCAGCACAGACTGAGGGTGGAGGAGGCTGGCAGCCAGCAGGGACGTGCTGGCAGGAAGCTCTGGGGAGAAGCAAAGCCGGCTCGGGCACCGAGGTGAGAAAGGTGAGCTCACCTGTTTCACAGACAAAGCAAACAAGTGGAGCAGCATAACATGCCTAATAACAAATATTTGGGAAGCAGAGAATGTTAATTCTGCTCAGACTCTTAGTTATAATATAGCACAATATTTTCACATAAGACATAGGTCTGGAGTGAGTTGTCTTAAAAATATCAAATTGTTAACTTTTTATAAATTATCTTTAGGAGCAATTACATAAATGGTACAATGTTTTGAATAATCCAAGACCTAAATGCAAAGACAATTTAATAAAGTTAGAGGAAACAGGAGACTATATATGGGAAGACCTTATTATTCTTGGTGGGAAATCATCGTATACGAGCAACCATGCACACATATTTATCCTCCCTATTATCATATATACACATGCATCCATCATATAAGGAAAGACACCATAAACCTAACCAAAAGAAAAATCATAGATTGGAAAAATATTTTCAGCACATGTCAGACAAAAGTTAATGTGCCTGTTATACAAGAGACCTCACGCACTGATCAGAAAAAGGCATGGTCACGTACAAGGTGAAGGGGAAACAGTTCACGCTTCCCTTAGCATGTGCTTATGCACGTGAAGGGCTTGGCCTCACGGAAGCACTTTGGACCCTTGTTGGTTATACGGGGGGAACCCCAGTGGGATCAAGGGGGAGACTCTTGGAAGCACCCAGAGTTTGGGCAGAGGGTCCGAGGGAGGTTTCTAGCAATAAAGTCATAGGGATCGGGCGTCTACCGGGAGAACGTGCTGGGCAGAAAGCAAGCGTGTATCCTGGAGCACAATACAAGGAAGTAGACACCGGAGCTCATGCTCCCTTGCCTACAGCAATAGCCACCTTTTCCCCTGTTCGCCTCCTTTTGGAATCTCTGCCACTGTGGCTCAGCCACCCCAGGCGCTCTGCTCTCCCACTCTGGGACTGTGTCATCAGCTTCCTTCCCAGCAGCACCGTGAACTGGAGGGACGCAAGTGCTGGCAGGTATTAGCAGACAGGAGAAATGGTGGCTGGGAGAGTCCAACTCCCATGGGACCAGCATGTGGTTCCTGGGTGAGGAGATGGCCAGGGAACTGTGGCCACAGTCAGCAGGGAGCCCCGGTGACCATGTGACTCAGCCAGGCCTGTAGCAGCACCCACAGTAGGGGGCAGGAGAAGTCTTTACCTACACCGGTGGGCATCCCGGACAAATGCCATTACCCCTGAGCCTGCAGAGCCACCCGACGCATTTCTCAGTGGAACTGGCTGTGATGCAACAACCTGCAGAATCATGACCTCCCACGCTCACTATCTCGGGCGATGGCACTGCGTCCTCCCAGGTGGGGAGGGCCACTTTCTGGTTCATAGATGGCTGTCGTTTCACTGTAACCTCACATGGTGGAAGGGGCGAGGGCTCTCTCCCTGGGCCCTAATCCCATGCATGGGGGCTCCATCCTCGTGGCCTCATCAGCTCTCAAAGGCCCCACCGCCAAATACCATCACTTGGGGACAGGTTTCAGCACATGCATTTTGAGGGGACACAAGCATCTGAACATAGCAGAGCAGCAGTGAGTGACTGCACTGAACCAACAGGCACATGGGGACTGTCCTGGCAAATGGGGACATAGCTGCCCAGCTCAGAGCCAACCCACCAGGTAGTCCTGTGGACTTTACCTCACAAAAATCTCCAAGTCTACCCTCTTTCCTCCACCACAGCCACTTCGTTTCAATGACCATAACCTGGTCCCTAGAGTGAGGTCCACACCGTGTTTGACCCAGCAGTCATTTCAGGTGCAAATGTGCTGACGGTGTCTACCTCACCGATTTCAACACACCACTGGGACCCTCTGCTCTCGGGACACAGTTAGGACACCTGGAGAGGTCTTAATGTCAGTTTCCTCCACTGGGACGTCTCCAGTGGAGACGGGAGGCTCACCATGTCACCTTTAGCACCTGACTGTTGGCTAAAGTGAACCATGTCATGGCTGACTGTTGGCTCACCATGTCACCTTTAGCACCTGACTATTGGCTAAAGTGAACCATGTCATGGCTGACTGTTGGCTCGCCATGCTACCTTTAGCACCTGCCACATCCGAGGTGCTCTTTAAATATCAGTTCAATAAACGAATGAGCAAAGGAATGAATCTGCAGGGTTTCCTGGGCCCACAGTCCCTGCTGTGACGGAGAAGACCACCTGCCATGCCTGATACGCTATGTGTAGTGAGTCCACATGCAGCATTTTGCAGTTAAAATGCCCTTTATCTAAGGCTCCGGTTTGGTGTCCACTGCTGACAACACCCAATGCCACGCACCCTCCGTGCTTGGGTTTTCACTGGACTTCCAGTGGGAGCTTGGAGATTTGTATAGTATCTTCCTCACCCCCCTCGAATCTGCTGCTTAGTCTCATAGCTTTAAGGACTTATTTGAATTCAAACAAAACGACAAACAACTCCTATGTTTGTTTCCATCTTTGAAACACAGATTCTAGATTTTACTGGAAAAATCTTTTTCTCTTCCAATTACCTCTCTAAGGGGAGAGCTGGCAAGGGATAAAGGAACTGCAATTTACCAATGTTCCATTTTCATTTAATGAACGTCACACACACGTAGCAGTGTTTTAACAGGTAGAAACGAGCACTACTATTACTTACAAAGGTTAACAATAGAAGGTATTATTACCAGAAATCTACATAACATCTAAAAGAAATGAAAACTATTTTATAACTCTGAAGCACAGGTTTGGATAGCAGCAGCATTTTATAGAGTAGATTAAACATATGCCCCTGTGGCTGATGTGCACGTGTGTGTTCTTAAACACCAAGCACATTCACATTTACGCACACTCAGCAGAAATGTGCATGTAAATAATGCATGGTTATGGCTCCAAGGTAAAATATGCGGTCATCAAAACCATTTAAGAATAATAACCTAAATGCTTTTGATAGGAAAGGTTTTGAGCAGTATTTCTTAGTTTATTGTGATCAAATTAGCTATGAAGAAATTCTACACATGTGCTGGGGTGTTCCCCCTTATAAGAGTCAAAAGCTTTTCATGTCGAAAGCATGCAAGGGGCCGGGTGCCATGCAATGGCTCACGCCTATAATCGTAACACTCTGGGAGGCCGAGGTGGGAGGATTCCTTGAGGTCAGGAATTTGAAACCAACCTGAGCAAGAGTGAGACCCCGTTTCTACTAAAAATAGAAAAAATTAGCCAGGCGTGGGGGCACCTGCCTGTAGTCCCAGCTACTTGGGAGGCTGAGGCAGGAGGATAGTTTGAGCCCAGGAGTTGAAGGTTGCTGTGAGCTAGGCTGATGCCAGGGCACGTTAAAAAAAAAAAAAGCATACAAGTTACTCTATATCTCTAGCTACAGCACTGCCAAGGCAAGACCCCACAAAGGGCAGAAGATGGGACAAAGCCAAGCAGATGCCCTCAGCTCCGGGTCCCTGGCAGTGTCTTCTTGTGGTTTGTTTCCTGTCCAGATGTCATGGCTACTGGGATGGGCAGGTCTCACCAGATTGATACAGTGACACTTTTAGGTGTCATCACCAAGAAAACAACAAATACAGATTGAAAAAATGAACCTCATAAATGACAACTACAGCAGGCTGAATAATAACCACCCCCGCAGATGTTAGGTACTGATTTTTGTTACCTGGAAAGATTACCTTATATGGAAAAAGTGTCTTTGCAGATGTGATAAAGTTAAGGGTTTTGAGATGGGGAGATTGTCCTGGTGGTGGCCCTTAAACATAATCGCAAAACTTCTTACAAAAGACAGGCAGAAGGAGAGTGACACAGGCAGAAGAGAAGGAGACGTGGGCACAGAGGCAGGCATTGAAGTGCTGTGGTCACAAGCCGAGGGACACGGGAGCCACGGAAGCTGGAGGAGGCAGCGCTGCCTGCCCTCACCTTGATCTTGGACCTGTGAAACGATTTTGCACTTCTGGCCTCCAGAACTGTGAGAGGACAAATTTCCCTTGGTTTTAGCCACCAAGTTTATAGTTATTTTTTGCAGCAGTTCCAGAAAACAAATACAACCAGCAACTCGGGCAGGACTCTAGGTTGCAAGCGGGGGTGATCGCTGCCGGCTGACTTCAGCAGGAAACTCAGGGGCGTCTGCCTGAGAGGTCTGAGAACCTGCGAGGCTCACAAGGGCAGGGGGCAGATGCCCCGCGGATGACGTATTGGGGACTCTGCACTGGAACGCTGTGCTCCAGCAACCTGCCTTTCCTGTCACGTGTTCTATGTGCGGGCACCACGCAAAGACCTTAACGTCACTTCTTGTCCTCAGGAAAATTGGCCGGGGGCGGGCAGCTAAGTCACTCATCTAAGATAACACAGTTAGAGCCTGAAGCAATGCCAGGACTCTGCTTCATCAGATCTTTTTCCATTGCATCAGCTTGCCTGCACTTTCAGACCTGCAAATAAGATCTGTTTAACACCGAGCTTGGAGCCGCAGAGAGCAGTGAGCCAAGATTTCACGGGATTTCCTAAAGCCCAGCTCCCTCTGTTAAGATGCCCTAAAACCCTGACAGATAACCCTGGGCTTCAGGAGTTTTGGGCATGACGTGACTCATTCATGCAGTGCCTTATCATGGGACTTTGGCCTTTTTGCAACATCAGGGCTTCCTCAAGTGTCCCTGAGTGTGTTAGGGTGGTGCCTCTGAAGACTGAGTTTGACCTGCAATTTAAACCCTTACTTCATGTGGGCCTCCTCCTTCTGCTAACCATCACAAGCATATTTCACTTCACATGCTTCGCATAGAGAAGCAAACCACTGAATTCCACACTGATACTGAGAGTTTACATTCTGATGTGTTGGCTTGTTCGTATTAATAGGTCTCATTCTGCCAGGCGCGGTGGCTCACGCCTGTAATCCTAGCACTCTGGGAGGCTGAGGCGGCCGGATTGCTCGAGGTCAGGAATTCGAAACCAGCCTGAGCAAGAGGGAGACCCCATCTCTACTAAAAATAGAAAGAAATTAATTGGCCAACTAAAAATATATATAGAAAAATGAGCCGGGCATGGTGACGCATGCCTGTAGTCCCAGCTACTGGGGAGGCTGAGGCAGGAGGATTGCTTGAGCCCAGGAGTTTGAGGTTGCTGTGAGCTGGGCTGACGCCACAGCACTGACGCCCGGGCAAGAGTGAAAGTCTGCCCCCCTGCCCCCCAAAAAACAGGTCTCATTCCAGCGAAACCTGAATTCACCGAGAGTTTCCCCAGCTAACGGTCCCCACCCCGGCCCCGTGCAAGTCAGCAGCCCGGGCTGGATGAATCACCCCGCAAATGGTTTATGCCGCTGCACCGCTGCAAGCTAAACAAATTCTTTCCACGTTAGGCTTAGGGTTAAAAAAAGAAGTTCTGTTCTAAAGGAGAGAGATGTGATTTTGAAAGGAGCACTAGAAAGAAAATAAAAAGGAAATGAGAGCTCGGTGGGCCGTGTGCTGGTGGCCCTGCCAGACTTCCTTCCTCGGTGACTTCCGTGGAAGTGGGGGCTTTCCAGGGGCAGCCGCGGGGCCAGGGCAGGGTCGCAGAGGGACAGCCCTCCCTCCCCGGACTGTGGCCAAGGACTGAAATTCACGGTACCGAAGAGAAGCCTTGCCAGACGGTGAGCTCTGAGCTCTGTACTAAAACACTCCTTTGGAGAGGGCTGGGGCTGGGAGAGTGTAAAAGAAACAATTATTCCGGCACTTTTGCAAACAGCCTACACTACTTCACTTAGGACGGCTGCAGTTGATGTCCAGACTATCACACGGGGGAGAGACCAGGCTCAGCTCCAAAAACAAGAACAAGGGGACTTACGGCAGACCGAGGGGTCAGCGGTGGGAAGTGACTTCGAGGAGACATCGGGGTAGGGAGTTCTTGTTAAAAGTGGGTGATGGGATATGGAGGGTGGAGGGCTGTCCCTAAACTGAGGGCGGATTCTTGCCACCACTGGGCGGTGCAGGCCCAGCAAGGATGGGGACCAAGCCTGAGGGCTCCGAGGAGCCTGTTACTTTAAAAGTGACCAAGTTCCCTCGAGGAGGGAGTCTCTGGCAGGGCTTATGTGGGTTTTTCCCTCCCTGTTCCTTTTCAAGGAGGATGCCATCTCCCACACCTTCCTCTTTGTGTCTGAGCGGCCTTCCACCCAGGCTGCCAGCGTGCTTTACGTAGCTGCAAAGTTGGGAGCCCGGGACGGCTGGTGACCTGGCCGTCTTCAGGCCGAGGCTTGGACATGAGGCAGCGAGACTGGCTCTGTTGGGGCCCGGCGGGGGGACGGCAGGTGGAGGCGGCAGTTCCGGTTCCCGGCTGGAGTCGCTACTGCTGTCCTGAAGTTCCCCTCGCCACGCGAACGCGAGTCTGCCACCCTCAGCAGAACCGAAACCTGCGTCCTTGGAAGGTCACGTGGTGCCTGTCCGCACAAGCCCTCGAGTTCCTTCTGCGTGGTCACCTCTGTCTCCCCACGTGCCTGGGGCTCCCCCGCACCACACTGCCCAGCTCCCTCGTCCTCCCCTGACAGAGACCGGTGGTCCCTTCCCTTCGGGTCCCCCAGGCCCTGGCTCCAGGCTTAGTCCTGCGTCACAGGCATGTCACGGGGCAGTTTGCTCCACAATCTCTTCTAGGCTCGCCCTGAGCCACAGGCAAGGCCTTTCAAACGCAGTGAGGAGTTTAGTGGGGGCCTTTTTTCTGCAACGGTAATAATACTTGCAGTGATAGACACAGCTGTCAGAAGTTTAGCAAAATTCCATGGGAGAGTTGAAGAATCACGATGGACTGGGCTGAACAGTGTCCCCCCAAGACACCTGTCCACTGGCATCTCTGCATGTGACCTTATTTGGAAATAGGGTCTTTGCGTATGTAGTTAGTTAAGATGAGGTCATCCTAGGGTTAGGGTAGGCCCTAAGTCCAATGATTGGTGTCCTTTTAAGAAAGCCACATGTAGACCCAGGAAAACACAGAGAGAACGCCCTGTGACAACGGAGACAGAGATTGGAGCAAAGCACCTACAGGCCAAAGGACATTAGGATTGCAGGCAGTCACCTCGCTGGGACAGAGGCCTGGGACAGATTCTCTCCTAGAGCATCTGGAAGATTCCTACCAAACCTGACCACACCTTGATTTTGGACCCCTGGCCTCCAGAACCGAGAGAGAGAATCATTTCTGCTGTTTGAAGCCCCTCAGCTGGTGGCGATTTGTTACGGCAGCCCCAGGGCACTAACACAGATAATCAGACGCCTGGGCTGGTTCCCACGGCAGGTTGACTCCTGGCTACACCTCGTATCACAACGAAGCCCACAGCCAAGGAAGGGTCCCCCCACGGCAACTCTCATTCCTAAGTGTCAATAAGGCAGTGCTGAACACGGGGGCATTTACCCAGATTGGACAGCCTGAAGAATCTTCCAGTCTGAAATAGAAACGGCAAGCGTTTCCGTGGTGGGAATTACAGGATAGTGGAGATCCTTTCCCCATAGCAATTTAGTGGTTGAAATTTCTTTTGCAGCAGAAAATTTAAGTGGCAGCCTGAATGCTTAATTTTCCCAGCGCTAGCATGTCCCGGTCCCCGCCCTGGGGCCTTGAAGAGTAACCCAAGTTGCTCCAGGAACAGCAGTAGGATCGCTGGTTCAGGGGAGCCGCTTCCTACCCCGTCTCCCCGACCCCCAGCCCCAGTCATATCTCATGTGTCTCTTGGTGGGTTGCAAGGAAAAGAACAGTGTCAGGGGACAGGGCGGGTCTACCTGCAGCCAACCGAAGCCCTGTGGTCAGCTGCCTCCCCCCTGCAGCCTGCGCCCAGCCCCGGCACCATGTAGCTCGTCTCTGTGCAAACACAGACCTGCGTGTGCGTGTAGTTCTTCCAGTTGTGTGCACAAGAGGGTGGGAGCTCGGCCGTGTTGAAATTCTTCCTTTCAACAACCTGATGAACTTCTCTGAAACACCAGCTTTCCAGAAGCTTCTCTGCTCAGTGCCTGTTAATCCTCTATGGAGAGCTGATGATGAGCTGTTATGTTGCTTTTTTTTCCTTTAAATGGATTAAAGGAACCTTTTCTTTTCTTTTTTCTTTCTTTTCTTTTCTTTTCTTCCTTTGGCCACCAGTATCTATGCAAGCTATTTTTTCAGTCTGTTAAAATGAATCACGGTTTATCACATTGGTTTTCACATTTCATAGGATGATTAACAATTGACTTTCCTTTGTTAAAAGAAGGGGAGAGTCTCGCCTTGGGCAATTGTGTTCAGAAGATAAGCCTGGACCCAAAATCCACTCTTCCTTCTTTTCACACTTGTTTGGTTTTTCCCCCCATTTAAGCCTCCAAAGCAAACTCTACTGCTGCTGCTGAATCAGTTGCTTATTACTGCCCACTTAAACCAGATAACAGTGACTGCTTTTGTTTTTAGCTGAGACCACCTCTGCAGGGGCTCCGAATGCTGAGCTAAAGCTTTTTTTTTTTTTAATCTTTTCAAAATTCCTTTGAGGCCAGTAAAGGTAAACATTTTCCCCCTCAACTCACTGAGGAAATTCATGTTGTTGAAGAGGATTAATAGAGAAAGGGGTGGGGAAGGGAAGTCTCTGGGCTCCTTTCTGTGCTTCATTAAAAGGTTACAAAGCACTCCGTGTTCTCTCCCTCCAAGGGACTAACCCCAAACGTCTTTTTATCTGCGTCTTGTAGCTCTGCACGTCCAGCCGGGCAGCCAGGAGCCCCATTCAGCTAACGGAGCACTTGAAACGGGGCCGGTGGGAATCGAGGTGTTTCGTAAGTGGAACAGTGACGCTGGCGTTCGTAGACTTAGTACAAATAAATAAATTGATTACAATGCCTCGTTACTAATATTTGTAATCAATGACCACCTCGAGTGCATGCATTTGTGCATTCGCCTGTTGGTTTATTGTCTGACTTGCACGGCCGGGACAGACTTCTCCCTAGGAAAAGCAGATTCCCCCAAGTATCGCAAGAAATGCTAGTCTGGTGACCTTCCTCGGGAGACAAAAGGGGTCTGGGGTCAAACTGGGAAAAGCTGGCTGAGTTCCACTGCGGGTTTGAAAAGATCCGAGCATGAGCTCATAAAAGGCTCCCGAGTCCTTCGGTAGAGACCCCCGCCCCCACCCGGGTCTAACTGCCTCGATGTCTCAATATGGCGTCTGCCGTAGAAATCCACACCTGATACCTGTTAACATCCCCAGAAACCGCCGCTCAGCAGGCTCGGTGGGGCAAGTGTGTGAAGGAGGGGTACCCAGTAAAAACGATGCTGTTGGGGCTCAGAAAACAGTACCCCAAAAAGAAGGCCTCAGAAGCAGAAGTATTTCTCTGATCTTCTCTTGCCTTCCTGTCTCCCAGTTCCACCGTCCCCAAGGCTAGCCCTGGAAACCAGATCCTTCTTCCCCAAGGTGGGTCCATAGAAAGCAGAACCCCTTTTCTCCAAAGCCAGCCATAAAACCTAGAGAAATTACTCTAGTTTCTCCTCTGCCTGTCTGTGTAAACTGGCCATGAGGAAATCATCTGACCTGCACTGTTTGACTGTAGGTCATAAGACCCCCATTGAGGAGAGGGCCCTGCCCCCACCCAGAAGGAAGGAAAGCCGCTCAGAGAGGCCAAGAAGAATCTAGACAGACAGGCCTCGCTGGGTCTATTGGCATTAGGCCATACCCTCTTTGTCCAGTCGTATTTCTACATGGCTGTCCATACTTTGCTGAACATAAGCAAAAAAATGGATAATTTCCCCTGTATCTTTGGGTCTTCATTCTGAAGGCTCCTATATACATGCCAAATAAATGTGTATGCTTTTTCTGTAATTAATCAGCTCTTTGTGAGTTGATTTTTCTTTGAGACTTCGGAGGGCAGAGGAGAAATTTTCCCTTGGCCCCCACAGTCCAAAGGTAGGAACTCCTTTTAATCCGGCGGCATACAGAAGGAGCACGTTGGCAACCGCAATGGCCTTTTCATCTTATAAACATGTCCCTGTGCCCAGAGGCCCCAGCTATGGGGACGGACACTCCAACCCTGCTCGACCTCCTCACCTGTGCATTCCAACAGGAGTTCCTACGACTTAAAAATCAATGAAACGAGTGCTTCAACAATCCGCAGTGAAGAGGAACGTTTGAATTTTGTGTTAAAGGTCATTTTGGTGGCTTGGCGTCTTCCTCAACAACACCCAGCATCGATGAGCATCTGTGTCAGCAGAGATGAACAACGTAGAGGTCTCAGAATGAATCTGAAGCCTGAACCTCTGTGGGTGGGAACGACAGGGGCTTAAAGGATGGGGCGTTTCCATCTTAAATACGGCAGTAGGGGAGTGGAAATTGGTGGGTCCAGTAGAGCACGGAGGAGGACAAATGATTTATAAGGTGGGGAAGGCGCTCTGTAGGCATCTCCCACATCCCCAGAGAAGACCTCGTGGCCCAATTCTCTTCTTAGGGCCTGGCTAAGACGCAGCTGAGTCTGGGGGGAAATCAGTGCACGTTGGGGTGTAGGAATGGAAAAGAATTCTGTGAAATTCCTTTTTCATAGCCTGATGTTCACTTGGGTTTTGAGAACAAAACCAACCCCCCCAAAAAATCCCCAAAATCTTGGTTTTATAGTTGAAACGTGTAATTGTCGAAATAGGGAAGATAAAGAACTATATCATAGGATTTATTTTTACCTTTCCAATGCACATACATGTATATTTAAAAAAATGTCTCAAGTTGATTTCTCACTTGCCCCAAGATCTGAATAGGATTGAAAGGTAACAGGCCACCATGCTTCTCTTGGACAGACACGAAAACGTCTACGCTCACTATCCTCCACGTCTGACGGATTGTGTTAGCTGGTCTTGGGGCAACCTCTCACTACCACATCCACAGAAGGTCCCTGGAGTGATTCTCAGCCTCTTAATTACATAGTCTCTTCTTTGGAGTGTGAATGAAGTATGGGGTGCATCTTCTCCCCCCACGGCTGCCCTCAGGCTCCTGCTGTAGGGGACATGCTCTGCCCCAGCGCCACCCCACCCAGCACGCTGGCTGGTTCACCTTGGCGGCACTGTCGTCTCCAGCACCGCGTTTGTGCCTTCACGTTACCTGAGACTCGGGCACTTTATGGCCTGCGGACTTACCGCCTCTCCTTCCTCGGAAAGTGTCTCCCAGTAGCAGGCCCCGCAGTGCCAGCCTCTGGCTTTCTTTGTGTTTCATTCCAGCCGTCCACACTCACGGCCAAACCACGGAGCTCATGATGGACACAACAGCACCGGCTGCAACGTCCAGCCCGCTCCCCGCAGATAATGCCAACTGCGGAAGCTGAATCTAATCGGCTCTCACGAGGTGACCCTGGGGCAGCAGCAGGGCGATGGCAAGGCCCCGGGGCCTGTGCTGAGTTTTCCTGCTAAGAGATGGCAGGGGAGGTAGGTCGAAACCCTTAAATCAGTTCCTGCTGTTTCCTTGACATGTGCTATGTTCTGCTAACCGCCTGGAGAGCGGGTCCCTGTCTTGTCCTGGTTTCCCTAATGCCTGACTGAGCTCCTTGCGTGAGTACAGGCGTCCTAGGTGTCTAGATCATTGCTGGGACCTGACTCAAAATCCTGGACCAGGAGCCCAGAGAAAGATCTTTGGCCGCCTCCTCCTCCTGGGCTCTGCTTGTTCTTCGGGCTGCTCTCCGCAGACTCCCGCTCTGATGCGTGGGGGCCCCCAGGTCCCAGGACGTGCCAGACGCTCCGTCTTCGAGTCTGCACGTGTGACTGGCGCACTCCCGTGTTGATAAGGAAGACCCCCATCTATTACCTGGGGAGACCCCAGCCCTCGGGCCACCCCAACCTAATGAAAGTGGAATTTGGTGGTGAGACCCCTCTGAGGGGTTTGTCCTCCCCGCTGTAACACTTGCTGTAACAGTGTGGCCGCTTAGCAGAGCTGGCTCCTTCTCGCCCTCGGCCCTCCTCAGAGAGGCCCCTGAAATAACTGACCAAAACCAGCCAGCCCTGTTGCTCACCACCGACCACGCCTCCTTGCTTATTTCCTTCTAGAGCCCTCTTCACTTATCAGATTTGCCTGCCTCTTTTCTGCTTAGAACTTCCTGAAGGCGGGGCCTGCTTTCCTTGTTATTTTATCCCACGTCTAGCACGCTGCCTGGCCTTAGTCAAGAACTATTTACTGAAGGCAAAAACTTACATATGAGACAGTCACAAGAAAAGTGGTAGGACTCGGAAAATAAAGAGGTCGGATCAGTCAAAGTCCTCACTAAGCTTGGTGGTATCCTCAGAGAAAGGACAGCAGGGAGAAGGGGGCAGTTTCTGCAGGAATGTGAGGAATGTCCTGTGGCTATACGGCTTCTCTGCCCCTCTAGGGGACAGCCAATCAGAAACAGCCCCATAGGAGACACGGGACAAGGACACAGGGAAGACTGGCAGGATGGAGAAGGTGTCCGCTGAAGCCATGAGAGCAGATGCATTTTCAGAGGCATAGACTGAGGCTAAAAAAATAAGAACCGAGAGGGGAGGTGAATGCCGGGGGAAGAGAGAGGAAACTTGCTCTTTCCCCTGAGAGTTCCCGATCAACTCGCAATTAAGGTAGATTAATAAGAGGAAGAGGCTTATTTACCTTGTGCATGGGGAGAATCACAGAGTGATTACCCAACACCCCGATGGCATCCAGATATTTTTATGCATGCCCTTAGAGGGGAGCGGGAGATGAGGAATAGAGGTCATTCTGTTTAGGGGCAGTAAATGCTGGCCTGGGAGGACGAATGGATGGATGGGGGAAACAGACCTACTTGTAAATTGACCTGAGAGACGGGTATTTTGTTTTAAATGATTTGGGCCCGGTCTGGTTGCATTCTCGACAGTCTTTCCTGAAATATAGGGAGATCGCTGGGGAGGGAGGAAGGGAAGTCCATTGTTATTTTAATGGTCCCTCTGGTTATGCAGATAGAGGGAAAACCCCTTCCCTGGGGCTGTTGATCTCTAAGGGCCTTTAATTCAAAATGCTCTTTACACTGAGGAGCCATATTCTGGGGTGACATTTCCTGAGCTCGTTCTACACCAACAGAGCCTCAAAGGAAAGAGGCAAGGGCCGAGCTCTGCAACGTGGCCCGTCAGGCCTGGTGCCCGGAGCAGGGACGAGCCGGTCAGAGGCTCAATGTGGCTGTCAGGCCGCACAGACTTTTGACTCCTCAGTTTAGCCTCGCCCAAACCTTGACACATTAACTGAGACAAGGCGCCTAGATGGAGTTTCGTCCAGTGCTCTTATTTTGCAGATGAAGAACTAGGAAGACAGAACTGGTACTGGTTAGTGGCAGAGACCGCCCTGCAGTCTGACTCTGACTTCCCAGCCCAGCGTTTTCTCCACTGCCTGTATTTCTTAAACTTTGAATTAAAACAACCATATTCTGAATATGCCAAACATCTGTCTACTGTCTGTAGGATTCATTCCTCTTGGGTTTCCTAGCAAGCTCTGGGGAGAGAAAACAGCAAAATCAGAATGACATGCAATTTATTCCAATATTGAAACCACACTTTGAGACGTTAACTAAACCAAGTGAAGAACCTAAGCTGGTCCATTAACTACAAGTAGATATCACATGTGAAAACCAGAACATTTTCTGGATGATTGACACTGAATCCAACTTCGACAGTGAGCTCATGTCCAGGGGAGCTAGTTATCTTGGTTTTACTAAACCCTAGAACTGGACTTCCAGTACTGGTTACTTAGTCAAACTAATGTGAAATGTCCCTCCCCCACCACTACAAATATCTAAAAATGTTAGATAAAATATGACAAAATGTCTTTAAAATACCTAATTGAATTAACAAGAAGCAAGAGAGACTCTCAGATGGTGGAAACAAAGAGAAAACCAAAAGCCATAGCAATGCAGTATGAATCAAAGGTGGAGTCCCCAAGGGTAGAATTAGGGACTTGTTTGACCCAGAAATAGGCCCTACAGCTAGAGTCTTAAATTAGCATGCACATGAAGATAGGAGAGGATGTTCTGGAACTCTACCCACCGATGTGCCTCTGCCCAGGGGCTCCGAAAAGGAAAAAAAAATCTGATTTTATATTATTTTTGTGATGCAGCAAACTCGGTTAAGCATGTAATGTATGAATTGGTCCAGGTTGATAAGACCCCTGTAGCGATACGAGACCTGGAGATAATAGAATTATCTCAAACAACTAAAAGAATGAGTTTGTTTAAAGTTATGAAAGAGATTTTAAAGAAGCAATAGAAAGTGAAAGAAAGAACAACACATGGTGAAAACAGGACAGACAGGCTGATAAAGGAAACAGATAGAAACATAAGGGATAGTTTGAATTAACAACAGAATGAATTATGCTCTTCATTCTTAGTTTATGACTACATTTTCCTTTGGTTCTTTGGTTTCATAAAAACTCTCACTTAATAAAATTATTCAGGCCAGGAGTGGTGGCTCACGCCTATAATCCTAGCACTCAGGAAAACCAAGGTGGTAGGATTGCTCAAGGTCAGGAGTTCGAAACCAGCCTGAGCTAAGAGCAAGACCCCGTCTCTACTAAAAATAGAAAAAATTAATTGGCCAACTAAAAATACAAAGAAAAAACATTAGCCGGGCATGGTGTCGCATACCTGTAGTCCCAGCTACTCGAGAGGCTGAGGCAGTAGGGTCGCTTGAGCCCAGGAGTGTGAGGTGGCTGTGAGCTAGGCTGACGCCATAGCATTCTAGCACGGGCAACAGAGTGAGACTCTGCCTCAAAAATAAATAAATAAAATTATTCAAATGTTGAACATTTTACTGGGTTGCATAATATTGCCCCCCAAATTCATGTCTACCTGGAACCTCAGAATGTGATCTTTGCACAAGGGATCTTGGCAGATATAATCAAGTAAGATGAGGTCATACTGTAAAAGACTGGGGTCGGCCCTTGTGTCTTTATAAGAAAGCCACATGAAGACACAGAGACCCGACAGTACAGAGATATGGGGAAGAAGCCACATGACAACGGCATGGAGTGACACAGCAGCCAGCAGAAGAAAGCCAAGGATTGCTGGTGTGGGAGTGAGGGGGACTTCCCTTGCAACGTCTGAGGGCTTGATTGTTTTGAGTCTCTGGAATAAACGTGGTAGTAGACAGACCAACAGGAGAAAAGACATACAAATTTATTGCCTGCATAACACATGGGGGTCCCGCAAAGTAAGAGACTCAATTAAGGGACAGATGGGTGATACTTAAATGGCATTTTGAGCCACAGAAATAGGGACTGGGTGCAGTGGCTCCCGCCTATAATCCCAGCACTTTGGGAGGCTTAGGTGGGAGGCTGGATTGAGGCCAGGAGTTTGAGATAAGCATGGGCAACATAGAGAGATCCCATTGCAAAAAAAAAATGTTTTTTTTAAATTAGCCAGGCATGGTGGCACAAGTGTATAGGCCAAGCAACTTGGGAGGCTGAGGCAGGAGGATCACTTGAGCCCAGGAGCTCAAGTTACAATGTAAATTAAAGGTTGTCTTGTTATGCAGATCTATTCCCTGAGATAGCAGCTCTCAGAAGAATGAGGAGCACCCAGTGGGAATCTCTGGGCAGGGTGTCAATATGCTCTTTCTAGATTCACCTTTAGGCTGAATGGGAGTGGGGAGCTCAGGGAAAGCCTGTGCTTGCATGAGCTGTTTGCTTTACTGATGTAGATAGATGGAAATTTCTTTTACAAAAGGACAGCTTTTTAGAGCTATTCCTGTGCCTGCAGTTTCTTTGAATAGAAACTATATATGCCAAAGAAGTGTATTTCTGGTGGCGTATTTTGGTCTCCCACGCTGGCAGTCATGAGAAGCGAGGATTCTTCCTTAGGGCCTTAGGAGGCAGCATGATCCTACAGACACCTTGATTTTAGAGTTTTAGCTTTCAGAACTGTGAGAAAATTAATTTCTGTTGCTTTAAGCCACTTGGATTGTCGTACTTCGTTAAGGCAGTCCTAGGAAACTGATACAAATACACATTCAGTAAGAATTCAAGAGGTAGAAACAGGGAGGTTTGAGGCAAAGCAGTATTTGAAGAGCTTATGACTGAGAATTTTCCAGATTAGATGAAAGACAAGAATTCTCAAATTTTAGGTTGCCAAATTCAGGACACAAAAATATAAGATTTCCAGTTAAATTTGAACTTTTAGATAGGCAAAGATAATTTTTTTTTTTTTTTTTTGAGACAGAGTCTCACTTTATTGCCCAGGCTAGAGTGAGTGCCATGGCGTCAGCCTAGCTCACAGCAACCTCAAACTCCTGGGCTCAAGCAATCCTGCTGCCTCAGCCTCCCAAGTAGCTGGGACTACAGGCATGTGCCACCATGCCCGGCTAATTTTTTATATATATTAGTTGGCCAATTAATTTCTTTCTATTTATAGTAGAGATGGGGTCTCACTCTTGCTCAGGCTGGTCTCGAACTCCTGAGCTCAAATGAACCGCCCACCTCGGCCTCCCAGAGAGCTAGGATTACAGGCTTGAGCCACCGCGCCTGGCCGGCAAAGATAATTTTTTAGTAGAGGTATATTCTGTCGAATATTTGGGTCATGATTATCTGAAATTCAAATTTAACGGGGTTTCTTGTATTTTATCTGGAAATCCTACTCGAAATGGACAATTGCAGAGAGTCCTGTACAGGGTAAATAAAAAATAAATTTATGCCTGGATGGATCACTGTGAAACTGCCAAGCAACATAACAAAGAGAAAAATCTTTAAAAACAGCCACACAGTCAAAACACAGATGACAGCAGATTGCTCTGCAATGACAATAGAAACCAAAGAATAATGGAATTAAGTATTCAAAGGGCTAAGAAAGAGCTGTCAACTTAAATACATTTAGATAAATTATCATTCAAGTGTAAGGAGAAAATAAAATATTTTATGACCAAGGCAGAGAATTTTCCCTTCCCAGATCTTCACTTGGAGGATTATTAACTGATGTACTAGGAAGTAATGGCAAGGAGAGAAATTGATGAGTAAGTGGTTGCATTTAAATATTGCTACAGACAGTCTTTGAATGGCTCCCAGTGATGTCAGCCTCTGGTATTCGCACCTGGGTACACCCTCCTCCCTCTGAGTGCGGGCTGCACCTGGAGACTTGCTGCTAACTGGTATCATAGAACCCAGCGTAAGTAACAGAGGTCACATCCGAGTTAGGCTATGAGAAGGCTATGGCCTCCCTCTTCCCCCACCCCTGCCCCATCCCTGCAAGCTGTCCTGGTGGGACCCGTCTTGTGGAGAGGCCCGCATAGCACAAGGCAGAGCTGTGCCCTCAGTCCAGCGGCTCACGAGGAACTGAATTCTGCCGAACCACAGGCATGAGCTTGGACTCAGGTTCTTCGGCCCCACCTGAGGCTTGAGACGCTGCAGCCCTGGCCGACAGCTTGATCTCAGCCCAGGGAGAGGCTGTGAGCCGGAACCTCCCTGCTAAGCTGCTCCTGGATTTCTGGCCCACAGAAACTGAGATACTAAATGTTTGTTGTATTAAGCTGCTAAGTTTTTGGGGTAATTCACTATGCAGCAATAAATATAAATATTATAATTAATACACATATTATAATTAATATAATTATATTAATATACTTATATATTATAATTATAATAATATCTGTAAATAACAATAGCAATGACTAATTGTGGAGCGAAGATGTCACTAAAATACTAGATAACATAACATGGCAGATACTGCAAGTGACTAGAGTTAATGTGTTCTAAATTCCTTGTATTATGGAAGAGGGCAGAGATATTGATTTATTTTAAAATTTGCTAAGCAAGAATGAATATTTAAACTTTAAGAATAACCAGTGAGGCTGGCATTCGGTGGCTCATGCCTGTAATTATAGCACTCTGGGAGGCCGAGCCAAGATTGCTTATGGTCAGGAGTTCCAGACCGGCTTGAGCAAGAGCAAGACCTTGTCTCTACTAAAAATAGAAAAATTAGCTGGGTGTGGTGGTGCACACCTGTAGTCCCAACTACTCAGGAGGCTGAGGCAGGAGGAAAAATAAAAATAAAAAAAGAATAACCAAATGGGAAAAGGAAAAAGGAAATAAAGAAAACCATTAATTCAAGAGAAGGCAAAAAAAAAAGAGAGAGAGAGAGAGAAAAATAGAAGCGAAGAAAAAGTATAGTAAAAAAGAGCAAATCAGCTGTTAGAAATTAATACAAATAAACTAGTTATCACAGTAAGTTACCTTAATAGCTAAAAGACATGTGTCATTTAGATAAAGTAAATGCTAGAGCTGTGATTTCGTCTTTTATACCACTCAGAGGAATTGCTAAAATGCAATCTATTCATAAACCATATTGTTTCGAGGAGAGAAGGTGCTGGCAATAATCAGAACTGACGACATAATTAAATTTGCTACGGCCAATTTGAAGTTTAGGGTGGGGAAGGACGAGTTGCATGCAAAGCCACCAACTATCTGAGATACTATTTAGCTCTATGACCTTGGGCGAGCATCTCAGCTTCTCATTTGTAAAACTGAGGGTGATCCTTGCCTTAACCTCTTCACTGGATATTTGTGACCGTCATAAAAAGACAACCATTGGAACACAAGTAGTAAAGTTCTGTGCAAAAATCTGAGTAATACCGTCTTGAATATAATCTAGATGATTGCTAGAAGCATGATAAATAATCTATGATATTTTTCAGTCTTGGTTTTACTTCCAGTTAAATACCATCCTGGCCATCTCAGGCTGTCTTGGAACCAGCTTTAACTCAGATGCCATTTCCATTTGTGTGTGTCACAGCTTCCCAGGGATTGGCAGTGCGAGACGCCGGTTCGCTAACTCTCGGGTCCTTCATTCCTTCCTCACTTATTAATCTACCCACAGAGTGTGCTGCATCCACGGGGCTGGGACGAGGAGGTGTGGGAAGGCGCCAATTCACTGCACACATGGACCCCTTGGACCAGACCCTATCCTTGCTGTGGAGGGCTCTTCGCCCTCACAACCCCGGGTTCCTCCTGCCAAGTCGGTGTGTTCCAGGCAGTGCAAAAGATCCTCAAAGGCACTGGAAACTTGACTAACTTGTTTAACCACAAGTGCACGTCTGGGTAAATCCTAAATTCTCTTAGACGCTCTCCTTTCCTTTAATTGGCTAAGTTCCTCTGAGAGCTCATGAAGATGGACTCGTTTGGCAGCTTCTGTCTCCACACAGCCTGAAGCAGCCCACACCTCTGCACCGATACCCTGGGCTTCAGTATAAATAGATCAACCTTTCTTCTGAACTGCATCAGGGAGCTGCCAGGGCCTGCCCATGCAGTGGACCCTTGCGGCTGGATTGGCCTTCTAGAAGGAACTGGAGGGGGTGGATCTCAAAGGGTTCAGATGCTCAGGTGAGGTCGATGTCCCCAAAATTCAGATCCATTCTCACTGTTATTCAAGTTTTTGTAGTGGGCAAAATTGGCTAGAACTATCACCAAAACATGAGGAAACGATGGTCTAGGAACCGGCTGCATCCTTTCTTATGATGGAGACATTTCCCCAGATCCTGGGGGCAAGTTTCTCCTGCATCGCTCCCTGCTGGACAGACTCCCAGGCTTCCACCGCTGCCCCCATGTCCCCCAACCCTAGGGCTGAATAGCTGCCATGTCCAGCCGGTCCTTCTGGTATACCCTTGAGGCCATTCTCTGAGTCTACCCAATCTTCCAACCTGAGAACACTGTGCAGACATTGCTCTCGTTGCCCAAGGTGGGGCATTAAACTTTTATTGCAGGTCACCTGATAAACATAAACTCTAGCCCAGTGGCCTAGAGAGGATGAAAGGCAGCCGTACCGCCCAAGGTGGAGCAGAGACATGGGCTTGTGTAAAGGGACGCCGTGAATCATGCTGTGGAAGGAACAGGTGCGTGAACAGAGGAGGGCTGGAGATGCCAGCCAGGCATGGCCAGGGGTCGGCTCCCCTGAGCTCCTCTGTCCATTTGCCGAGGCGGCACTCATTACAGTGTCTCCTAATTCATTATCGCTCTGTCTGCAGCCTCCTGCAGGCTCCCAGGGCATTGCCCCTGTGCCTGCTTCAGCCTGCTACCTCGAATCCAAGTGCAATGCTTGAAACATGGCGGCCCGTCGTCACCTTGTAATTAACTGAATGGAATCCGTTTCCAAGCGCCACTTCCCAGTGAGAATCGGCCATTCCTTCCTCAGACTCTCTCGCCCCGTTCCTCACGTGACTTCCCCTTGCTGCGGGTAGGAGCTCAGGGAGGGGCGATCAATTCATTCTGACTGTTCTCGGCTTCAAGAAACCAGTGGGCCTAACCATGCCACCCAGGTGTTTCCCCGAAAAGACACTCCTGGGCTCCAGCTCTTTGAGCTAATTTCTAATTTTTAACTTCCTTAAGCCTCACCGTGATAGGTAAGGTGGTCTCTGTGTGGATTGGATTTCTGCAGGTTACCGCTGGAGACCATCCCTTCTCCGTCCCCGAATGGCGGGGCAAACACGTGTTCACTGTTAGCCACTGTCTTCTAGGAAAAGTTCTTCTGGAGAACTAGTAGAACTCTGCTCCTCGAAGTGTAATCCCTTGCTTTTTCTTTTCCCTTCTCGTCGTCGTTGTCGACTGTGCTCCGAGTGTTTGCAAAGGCACAGGTGGGAGCCGCTTCACAGGGGCGTGGGGGTTTACCACTCAGGTGCATTGTCCCCGCACCGCTGAGAACTGACGGTGTCACAGCAGCAGCATCACCGGGGTGTCCGCGAGCGTGCACAGAGATGGGCGATTCTCCAAGCTCCTCCAACCAGACCCGGCAAGCTCGGCCTCAGGTCACCGGTGCGGCCCTCTTCTGCGCTCATGCGAGGCGTCTGAGAGCCTGGCTTGAAAACGCTGAAGCGTGCGAGGTGAATGTTTTCGGAATACATCAATCCACCTGGTGCCCACAGACCTCTCCACGATCTTCTGTGGCATAATCTAAGCCATAGTAATAAAAACAAACGTGAGCCACGTCCATACGATGCAGCTGGAGGTGGGAGCTGACGTTATGGCGTGGCTTCATTATTGTCCTACTGCCGCTGTGAAAACTCACTCCGATGTCAGCGGCGTAAGCAGCACAACTTATCTTTGTGCAGTTGTGGAGGTCGGGAGTCTGACTCGGGTCTCCCGGGGCTACAGTGAGGGTGTCGCAGGGCTGCACGCCTTCTGGAGGCTGGGGACAATCTGTTTCCAGCCTTTCCCAGCTGCCAGCTGCCACCCTCTCTCCGCCACAAAGCCAGCAGCAATGGTGCAACTCTCCTTCCAGAGGCCCCCTGCCTCGGGCTCCCCCGATCTGCTCCGTCTTCCCCTCCTATTACCTCTGCGCACTGGGCCCACCTGCGGAACTCAGGATGACCTCTCCGTTTTCAAGTCAGTGGATTAGTAACTTTAATTTCACCTACAACCTTATTTCTTCCTTTCCATATAACATGACATATTCACAGGTTTTAGGGATTATGACAGGGACACCTTTGGGGGCCCTCGTTCTGCCAGCCCGTGGTGGCCAACTTGCTGCCCGGCCGAGCTGGAACCAGGTGTCAGGTGACAGTTTGGCGTGAAGGTGAAGCAGGTGCTCGGATCCAAAACTGGCTTCGCCACTTGCTGGTAAATAACCTTGGGCAAGTGACTGCTCTTCTCTGTGTCTGTTGGTCTGGCTTCCCAGGGTTTGGGGTGCCAGCAGTTTATCTTGGAGGTGATCCCAGGAAGCAGTGTGGGGCAGTGGGGACACGCGTCAGGGCAGAAGGAGCATGCTGTGAGCAGGTCGGCCCGGTGGGGGGCGGGGCTCAGGCTTGCGAGGCGCTCTCTAATTGGTCGCCCACAGGGCAGAGATGCCCTTCGTCCTCCAGCCCCTGTCCTGCCCGGGTGTGGGCCGAGCCTGCTCCTGGGCCCAGAGGACACCCTGAGGTGGGAGAACACAGGAACCTGTCCCCAGTCGGCAGGTGGCTCTGGGCGGGCCCAGCAGATTTGGGTGGGGTGGGTGCTGCCAGCAAGTGTCACATTCTCTCAGCCTCAGTTTCCTCAAGCTGTAAACGTAGGAGGATAATGACAGTATGTGCCCACACCTGGGGTCATGGTGAGGATTAACCATGGCAGTGTGAGTCCATTAATTATCCCAGTGCCTGGCAAGAATGTACATCGTGGTTATTATTCTTCTGACTCGTGGCTGTGTGGCCCCAGGTGAGTCACTCTGTCCTTGTTTTCTCTGCTGCCTCACCTGTGACCTCAGGTAGGTCACTCACTCATGCTACCCATCCCTGGTGAGAGGTAGGCCCAGCACAAGAAGCTAAAGAGCCCTGTGAACATAGCAGGCACCCTTCCTGCTTACGTGGCCCTTCCAACTCTGCCAGGAGGGACAGATGGCAGCAAATAAATGATCCTACAAATGGCTGAAAGTCGCGGCTGAGATGGCCCTGGAGGGAGAGGTACACAATGTCAGCAAGGTGCTCCAGGGCATTCTGCCGCTCAAGTCAAGGTCAGTCTTTATCCGAGGAACAATGCAAAGCCACTGAAGTTGGACCCATGTTCTAGAGGGTTCCTTCCAGCTCCACACCATAGTAGGTTATGCAACATCTAAACATTCGCTTATAATGCAAGACAGAAGGAAAGTACACTCTGCTCCCTTGGTGTTTAACCTGAGATCACCATGCCAAGTATTCTAATCATTTCACACCTAGCCCAAAGCAGGGGGAGCTGAGCTCAATCAAGCAACCAGTCAATCATTTCTTTAAAAAAGCAAGAAGCACAAAGCAGAGCCCCCTCTTCGACTTTTAGCTCCCCTTTTGATGGGCAGCGACTCACGTGGACATCCACAACCTCGCTGTGGGCTGGGGGGGCCAGCCTGGCGGCACTCACTGTCACCATATATGTGCTGTCTCTTTTCTGACCCAGTACTACACCCTGGGTGCCTGTTTGTCACGTTCTGTTGGGCAGGTCCTTTGTCTTTGTCCCGTTTCAACTCCAATCAGGTCCATAACATTTTACCAAGCAGCCTGCGCCTTCCCACGGGGCCTGGGAACTCAGACCAAACCACTACTTAGACTTCAATCCTAGTGGGTTATTGAGAGTGCTCTGGCCAGACGGTAAGGTGACCTGTTTACCTGCTACAACCCCACAGGGTCGTCAGGTGGGCCATCTGGGAAGACCATGCAGGCCAGAAGGAAGGGAACCTCCTCAGAACAGTGGGTGCAGCCCACGTTGCAGTCCACAGTTCCAGACTGAACCCCAGGGTCCTCTGATGTGCTTGTGACCATATCAAGAAGGTACTGGCCTTCTGTGGATGACATGACTATCACAGAGTTATGGGCTGCTGGTTTGTGACTCCCCAAAATTGATATGTTGAAGCTCTAATCTCCAATGTCAGTGGAGATGGGGCCTTTGGGAGGTAATTAGGTTTAGATAAGGCCGTGAGAGTGAGGCCCCAGAATGAAATCAGTGTCCTTCTAAGAAGAAGAAGAGGGACAAGAGCTGGTTCTCTCTCTCCTCCACGTGAGGATGCGGTGAGAAGGTGGCCGTCTGCAAGGCAGGAAGAGAGCCCTCGCCAGAGCCTGACTGCGCTGGCTCCCTGATCTCAGACTTCCAGCTCCTGAACTTGAGCAGTGAATGTCTGCTGCCTCAGCCACCCAGCCTGTGACACTGTGTTATAGCAGCCAGAGCTGATGCACGCATACGGATGCATAAATCTGCCAGGATAGTTACATTTTATTAGAGAGACTGATTCCAAAATGGCTCAACTTTGTGACCTTCGTCCTGCTCAAAGGGGGCTGCCTGTTGTCTACACGATGCTGGGGGTGACAGCGTCGATGAGACAAATGCGGAGATCGGGCTTATTGGGGCGGTCAGTGTTCCCAGTCCCCCTGACACCAGGGCTGTCTCTCCATCAGTGCTTGCGAGAGAGCGTGGCGTGGGACACGCCCACAGCCAAGCTGCCCCGCCGGGCCCTGTACACCAGCCTCAGCCTTGTGCCGCCCTCCCCAAGACACCCCTCTGCAGGGGAGCAAGGGCGGAAGTGGGCGGTGAGTGACATGCACCGTGCGGGCCCCACGCCTGTGGGACAGCGGGTTCCCCAGGCATCCTGAGAGGCCTCCCAGACACCCTTCCCATTCTGCGCCACTGACGGTGACTCGCCGTAGTCCTGGGGCGTCCACACGTGGGGAGGCGGCCACCGCAGTCATGAAAGGGACTGAACATGACAAGGCCGTTGCTTCCTTCTGAACCAGAGTGGCATCGTCCAGAGGCCCCTGAGGATGAGTCTCACCGTGAAAGTCCCTGAAGTCAAAACGTTCCCCGTCCCCAGGCCCCAACCCAGACTGACTGCAAGGGCCTGTTAAGATACACATTTAACAAGCGTCCCCGAGACCTTTATAAGCAGGGGAATTTTGGAAACGCTGAACCGGGGCATCGCTGCGCGCCAACATTCCCACGTTTGCAGCTACAAGTCTTTTTTTTTTTTTTTTTTTTTCGAGACAGAGTGTCGCTCTGTGGCCCAAGCTAGAGTGAGTGCCGTGGCGTCAGCCTAGCTCACAGCAACCTCAATCTCCTGGGCTCAAGCGATCCTGCTGCCTCAGCCTCCCGAGTAGCTGGGACTACAGGCATGCGCCACCATGCCCGGCTCATTTTTTCTATATATATTAGTTGGCCAATTAATTTCTTTCTATTTATAGTAGAGACGGGGTCTCACTCTTGCCCAGGCTGGTTTCGAACTCCTGACCTCGAGCAATCTGCCCGCCTCGGCCTCCCAGAGTGCTAGGATTACAGGCGTGAGCCACCCGCCCAGCCTGCAGCTACAAGTCTTTTATAAAACTCCTTTATTTCCACCCAAAGCAGCCAAGAAGTCAGGCCTGGATTTCCCAGCTGTCACTGCACAAGCCTCTCTCCAGGCATCCTGGAGGGACACTGGTGCATCCTCCTGTAGGAAGTCATCCCCTGCTGTCTGTACCCCCAAGAGCTTAGGGGATCCCCACTCTACCTATGGCCCCTCGAGGCCCCTCCTGCCTCCCCTCGCCCTCCCTGCCACTTGCCTCCTCCCTAGAGCTTGGCTCCCCCACCAACACAACTCTTTGGTGGCCAACACTGAAGATAAATGCATGTTGTGGGCACTGGGCATACCAAGAGGAAGTGCGCCCATCACGGAGCCCCTGCAGCTCCCGGGGAGACAGGCACATCCGCAACAGCCAGGACTCCATGGGATGGACTGTCTCCTTAGGGGCGTGAGGCAGGCCCAAGTGCACGTGGAAACTGTCCCAGCCGTCCTGTTTGTAAGGGAAGAGATTGGGAAGATCCAGAGGTCTGACACTGGATTTCTTTGGGGGACATAGTCACTGTTTGTGTTCAATGATTCCAAACTTCATTTGAGTGCAACCAAATGCAATACATGCCTGCCTGTGCCAAGCTAAGAGATCAAGACACAGACTGAGGAGCTACTCTCCCCAAGGGACTTACAGCTGTGGGGGGATCGCACAGACAGGGACCATCCTGGGAGGGGTGGTCAGGGCCCTGATGGCGGTGCGGACAGCGCCCTGGGCACCCTGACCCCTTTGGGGAAGGGCACTGGTCATCCATGGTCTCGGCTCCCTCTCGGCAGGTGCGTCACTACTATGCCCAAAGAGGGTGTTGAGGAAATTCATGTTAAATATGGCACTCACCTAAAAGAGGTATCAATGAACATTTGGGATGAAATGCATATCTTTTGATGTGAATTTTTGATTTCTAGAGTCTAAGTATCCTCAGAATTACTGGAACATAGATGTTACAGGTTGTACTCAAGACAAATTAGCTTTAGATTTGAGCTGCGGATGGCTGCCTGCAATAGGGTAATGAGAGGGAACAGTCAAAACAGGTTGGTCGGGTCATAAATACTTTACCTGCCGGGCTCAGCAAGCTGCGGGTAGACACTTGCCCTCATAAGTAAGTATTGATTAAATCCCGGTCTGGCATCAGGGCGCATAATTGATGGTTTGAAGATTGGAGGAATCACACTCTGCAGGTGAAGTTATTTGGGGAGCACTGAGGGACACACTCACCTTATACCCAGACCCCAAGGTGAGCAGGTCAAAGGTCGCGGTGGAGGAGCTGGCAGAGTGGGTCTCCGTGACTGCATGTAAGCCTGGAATCTCAGGGCTGGAAGGTTCCTTGGGCTAATACCACCTAGCTTCATCCTCAGACATGCACGGTTCTCTGATACCCAACTTATGATCATCCGCTTGTGAGCATTTCTACTCTTCAGACTCCCACCTCTGCGCAGGACAACAGGAGGCAAACCCTGAACGGGCCTGTATCAAACAGACTCCTGGTCGAGGCCTTCATACCTTGCCTCTCCCGTCAGAGAACCGTGCGCAGGGAAGTCTCCTGCCAGCGCCCCAGAGCCCCCCAGCCTAGGCGAACGCTTCCACTGGCCCCTTTATTTAGGATGCAAACTCAGGACACTTCAAGACTAACAATGAAGTCATAGGTCCAGTGAAAAATATTCTGTCTTCCAGCTCTCCTTTTTGGGTTTCACAAGGATATAGTTTTGAGGAAGAAACCTGCTGTCGAGTCTACACAAACACTGGAGCCAGGGACAGCCGCCACGATGGCCTGTGCTTTGCCAAGACCCACGGCTTGGGAGGAATCCCCCTTAGCACAGGGAATTATTCACAGATGGACCAAACGAGGTCACGCTAAGTTTGGCCTCCCAGGTGGTCTGGCCTGTGTCCCAGAGGCACAGGTACAGCACTTTGCTCTCTTCCCTTCAGAGGCACCAGGAGTGACGAGGGACCCGGGTGGCAATGCAGGAACTCTCCGAAGGACAGTGCAACTTTACTCCAGTGACCACGTGTGACTCATGGGGCAAAGGCAGAGATGCTGACTGTGTAGTAACAGAGGCCACTGGTCATGGCAATTTTTTTGGACAGAACTCTAGAATAGCCACCCTACTCAAGAATGAAGCCCACATGGTCTGAGCTGCATTTACAGTTGTTGAACTCCCCGAAAGCAAGAGGGCCTCGGTCACCTCCAGATGAACACCAGGCAGACGCTCGGCCGCTCTGAGAAATTAAAAGACAAATGCCCTTTCAGAGGGGCCTATGTCCCACTTAGAAGAATGCAAAGGGACATTCCAGGGTAGGTCACCGGCCGTTGTCTAGAGGGCCATCTTGCTGCTGGCAAGAGAGACTGATAAGCAGGTGGGGTGGGGGTGTTATTACTTCCTGGGGAAACTAAGCCCAGGGCCAGCTGTGTAATTTGTGGGGCCAGGGCAAGGCGAACACATGAGGCCGTTGTCCAAAAGTTATGAAGAATTTTGAGACAGCACCAGAGCAAAGCATTAAAGTAAGCGGGAGGCCTCTGTCGGTATCCTACGGCTGCTGTAACAAATGCCACAGGTGAGGTGGCTTAAAACGACAGAAATGTATAGCCTCGTGGTTCCGGGTCCCAGAGGTCGGAAATCTAGGTGTGGGCAGTGCTGGTTTCTTCTGCAGGCTGAGGGAGGCCCACCCCGCGCTCCTTTCCTGGCTTCTGGTGGCTGCTGGCAGTCCAGGCATCCCTCGGCTGGTGACTGCATCACACTGATTTCTGCCTCCATCATTTTGTCACCCTTCTCTCTGTGTGGCTTTGTGCCCCAGCTTTCCCTCTCCTGTGTCTTAGTGAATATAGAGCCCACCCTAAATCCAAGATGACCTCATCTCAAGATCCTTCCCTTAATGACATCTGCAAAGATTCTATCTCCAAATAAGGTCATGTTCACAGGTACCAGGGGTCAGGACAGGGGCGTGTCCTTCTGGGGGCCATGGTTCACTCCACTACAGGGTCCTTCCAAATGCAACACCTGTGCAACGGCACGCGTGGCACGCCCATGAAGCAGGCCCTCCCCAAGTCCCCGGAAACCTAAGCTTGATGCAGGGCATTAGCTCGGAGGCCTCATCCCACGGCCCTTGTTTCCAGCCTGCATCCTCTTGCAGACTCCATTTCTTTCCCACAGGCCCAGCCCCCAGCCTCTCCTGGCCGCACAAGGGGAGGGTGCGTGGTTGCCTGAGGGGCCCCTTGTGGCAGGCTCACCTCCACCAAAAGGAAGAGCCCATCTCTCTCTTCCGGAGGCTGTCCTTGTAGGACAGAGAATTCAGTTGCTGGTTTCTTTGTCACGTGGGCTCCCTCTATCCATTACGTAACTGAGCCACCCTGTCCCAAGAAGCCCCAGCCTTGAAATGGCCCCAAGGGCCAGGACAGTGGCCCTTCTCCCATCCAGACCCTCCTCGCTCTGGAGTCCCTCTGCCTCCAGATCTGGCCACCTGGACCCAACCTGGAACCATGAGGGACCCCACCGAGCCCCTCATTTCTGAGCTCCAGGGCACACCTGCCTGCCCTGCTCGTCCCAGGCACATGGCACAAAGCTGGCTCCAGATTCAGCATTACCCGCCTCCCCTCAGCTGGGACACACCAGTACTGCTGTGCCCCTCCTTACTGTTGCAACGTGTCCACTGCCTGGCGCCCCTACCCCACCGGGAACCTCTCCAGGATCCAGCAACTACAGCGTAACACCTGGCCACGCAGAGGGCCTCCAGGACCCCATCCCAGTGGCACAGGTAAGCCCTGCTCTGATTGGTCAATGCCTGTGGTGGGCAAGATAGTGGCCTCCAAAGATGTCCACGTCATAATCCCCAGAACCTGTGAATCTGTGCCCTTCCATGGCAGCAAATCACCCTGGAGGTGACCCTGGACTATCTGGTGTGTGGTGGGGAGGGGCAATGTGGTCTCAAAGGTCTCGCTAGGAGAGAGGCGGGAGGGTCAGTAGAGCAGCGGCACCATGACGGAAGCCGAGGTCGGAGTTACTGCAGGAGGGGGCCGTGGGCGAGGACGCCGCAGGCCCCCCAAGCTCGAAAGGGGAGAATGGACCCTCCCGAGGGGCCTCTAGGAGAAAGGCAGCCCTGCTGGCACCTCGATTGTAGCCCATGGAAACTGATTTGGGGACATCTGACCTTCACGAATGCTAAATAATAAATTTGTGCTGTTTCAAGCTGTTTTGTTACAGCAGCAGCAGGAAACTGACACAGTGCCCGTGCCACATCAAACCTGTGCCTGGAGGACAGTCACTGGCATTGGCCAAGGCAGCGCCACGGCAAGGCCCAGAACCAAGAGGCAGTGTCAATAGACTTGGGCTCCGGTCCCCAGGGAAGCCACGTGACCTCTCCACATCCCAGAACCTCGTCTGCCAAAGAAGATGGCGAGTCCCACCTGTACTGTGTACTTTGCTCTCCAGTACCCCCTTTCGTGCTCTAATAGGCCAATTTTACAGCGTGGACACATGTCCTAGATGGGCCACCTCCTGGTTACAGGGATTAGCCCAGGACTGGCACCTGCATGAATGCAGGGAATTTTTTCTAAATGGACAACTGGAGGCCTGGCGAGGTGGCTCACGCCTGTAATCCTAGCTCTCTGGGAGGCCAAGGCGGGCGGATTGCTCAAGGTCAGGAGTTCGAGACCAGCCTGAGCAAGAGTGAGACCCTGTCTCTACTATAAATAGAAAGAAATTAATTGGCCAACTAATATATATAGAAAAAAAAAATTAGCCGGGCATGGTGGCACATGCCTGTAGTCCCAGCTACTCAGGAGGCTGAGGCAGCAGGATTGCTTGAGCCCAGGAGTTTGAGGTTGCTGTGAGCTAGGCTGACGCCACGGCACTCACTCTAGCCTGGGCAACAAAGTGAGACTCTGTCTCAAAAAAAAAAAAAAAAAATGGACAACTGGAGAAAACCTCATGATGGGAGCCAGATTTGCTTGTTTATTCATTGTACAAGAGAAAAAAAAAGCCGACACTTAAGGGGAGCCGAGACGGGGCGTGTGCCGACTGAGACACACTACCGCTTTCCAGCCCCTCAGATGCCCCAGTTTCTGGGGTTCCTCCTCCAATCCTCTGAGAAACCCCAGGGTGCTCCAACCATCCCCATCTGGAATGTGACACAGTCTGTTTCCTGTAACGGAGGGAGCCCTGGCGCGCTCGCTGCCTCCCAGGGCTGCGTGAAGATGAAATGAAATAAAAGTACAAAGTGCTTAGCAAGTTCTCGAGCATGATAGGGCTGGCCGCAGTGAGTGGTGGCTGTTGTTACCACAGCACCAGACTCCCCGGGACCCCACACACACACCCCTGCGCCTGCGGGAGGTCCCACGCCTCAGGTTTCAAGGGCTCCTGGCGTCTGTCCCTCGGCTCTGCCTCCTGGGGCCAGGCTTTCGGGCCTGCTGGCCTCGGTGGTGCTGCCTCCGCAGCCATTGTAGAGACTTCCTGCCCATCTGTCATCCTCTCCTGCTCCTCCAGCCTCTGTCTTCAGTCCAGTGACACTCCCCAGCCAGCCAGCCGACCTCGATCACAGACACGTGGCCCATTCAGATGGCCCCAGGCCAGACTCTGAGTTAGCAGCAGGTGCTTCCTTCATCCACAAAAGAACCCTCAGTAACCGCCAGCAGCTTCCCCTCTGGGACATCCCGGCCATTTTTAGGAGTGAAGGAGAGAGACCTTTGCTGGCACCCTACTGGGACAGGGGCAGCCAGGTTCTCCTAACGGAGGCCCATGCAGTGAGGAGTCCACGGCTGCACGGGACACGGAGATATTTATTGGTTAGGAAGGTGAATTGCGAGGGTCCTCACTCCACATTCAACACTGGGAGAGATCACGCCTGTCATCCTAGCACTCTGGGAGGCCGAGGCGGGCGGATTGCTCAAGGTCAGGAGTTTGAGAACAGCTTGAGCAAGAGCGAGACCCTGTCTCTACTATAAATAGAAAGAAATTAATTGGCCAACTAATATGTATAGAAAAAACTAGCCGGGCATGGTGGCGCATGCCTGTAGTCCCAGCTACTTGGGAGGCTGAGGCAGGAGGATCGCTTGAGTCCAGGAGATTGAGGTTGCTGTGAGCTAGGCTGATGCCACAGCACTCACTCTAGCCTGGGCAACGAAGTGAGATTCTGTCTCAAAAAAAAAAAAAAAACATCGGGAGAGAACAAAATTCCGTCGAGAGCACAGGCATCCTTCCTCACATGGGTTTTTCTTTTGTCAGTCATCTTGCATGATTGTCATAATGGACTTAAGTAAAATTAAATTTGGAAGTCTCGCAGTGACGTCGTGAAGCCATTGCACTCCAGTTTCAATGAGAGGCTAGAACCCGGCTGTCTCTGGCATCCTGGCCCTGCCAAGTGTGGGCCGCGCTCACCCCGGATCCCGGGGGCTTAGCTACTTGGAGCAAAAAGCTTCTCAACAAAGGTCTCGGGTGACCCCGAGGGTCAGGGCAGCCTGTCCTGTTTCCCTCCACTCGGAGAACGAGTTCCTGCCTCTCCATCTCGTGTTGGCGCTCTGATCGGGTTTCCCGGAAACATAATACACACACAAAAACAAAAACCAGCACAAAGACGGCCATCACAGTAGCGCATTGCTCCTCGGGCGAGAGCACATCACGACAGCGGTGCCCTGGCAGGGACTCACAGGGAGTGACCGCCTTGGACATGTCCTGTCGGGACACAGCCGGCTCTCTGTGTCCGTGGGTGGGTTCCACATCTGCAGATTCAACCAACCGAGGACTAAAAGTTTTTTTTTTTTTTTTTTTTTGAGACAGAGTCTCACCTTGTTGCCCAGGCTAGAGTGAGTGCCGTGGCGTCAGCCTAGCTCACAGCAACCTCAAACTCCTGGGCTCAAGCGATCCTGCTGCCTCAGCCTCCCGAGTAGCTGGGACTACAGGCATGCATCACCATGTCCGGCTAATTTTTTCTATATATATTAGTTGGCCAATTAATTTCTTTCTATTTATAGTAGAGACGGGGTCTCGCTCTTGCTCAGGCTGGTTTCAAACTCCTGACCTTGAGTAATCCGCCCGTCTCAGCCTCTCAGAGTGTTAGGATTACAGGCGTGAGCCACCTCGCCCGGCCCTAAAAGTATTTTTGAATAAAAATAATATGACAATAAAACTAATAAAAATTCAAAAACAATATGGTATAACAACTATTTACGTGACACTTCATATTATATTAGGTATTGTGAGAAACCTAGAGATGATTTAAAGCACATGGGAGGACGTACGTAGGTTATATGCAAATACTATGCCGTTTTATAGAGAGGACTCGACCATCTTTTGGGGACACCCATGTGGGTTTGTGCAGGGGATCCTGAGACCAGTGCCCTCCTGTGGGACATCATGAGGGACAGCTGTGATTTAGAGATACACAGAATGGGCATGAGCCACACAGAGTCCCCAGCTTACAAAGCTTTGACATCAGTCAATACTTCGATATCCCCTCCAGGGCTGCGCCTGTCCGCACTGCGTCCTATCGTGGCGGAATGGTAGTCCCCTAAAATATGCCCACCTAGAGCCTGTGAGTGTGACTTTATTTGGAAAGCGGTCTTTGCAGATAACGTTAAGGATCTGGAGAGGAGAGCACCGTGGATTTAACGTGGGCCCTGAGCGCGCTGCCAAGTGGCCTTGCAGGAGAAGAGCAGGGCAGGCACACGGAGGGAGAAGCCCAGGGCAGGCACACGGAGGGAGAAGAGCAGGGCAGGCACACGGAGGGAGAAGCCCAGGGCAGGCACACGGAGGGAGAAGCCCAGGGCAGGCACACGGAGGGAGAAGCCCAGGGCAGGCACACGGAGGGAGAAGCCCAGGGCAGGCACACGGAGGGAGAAGCCCGGGTGAAGGTGAGGCAGAGGCTGGGCCTGGAGAAAGGCCTGGAACAGTCTTCCTTGGAGCCTCCGGAAAGAACCAATCCTGACCTACTTCGATTTCCTGCCTCCACCTCCAGAACTGTACGAGGACACATTTCTGTTGTCATAAGCCACCACGATGCGGTAATTTGTTGTGGCAGCCACAGGAAGTGAATATGCCTCCCAGGGCAGACTCTTGCTGCCCACAGACACCCAGCACCCCCTCTACGCTTAGTCCCATTTTGTGCCGGGCATAACGATACCCGCCTGCCAGGGAGACTTAGGATCTAAGTGGACTTGATGTTGCCCCCGGCGCCGAGGCGCCGACTTCCGGGAGGCATGGGCCCTGATGTCCAAGGGTGAGAGGGCTTGGGAGGGCCTGAAAGTGCCCGTGGACAGAGGCACTCTGCTGTAAAAAGTGAGAAGTACAAGGCAGCCGAGCAAGACCCCGAGGACACGTGCCCGAAGGCTGGAGGAAACTGTGCAAGTGCAGGCAGGCCCGCTGTCACCGGCTTCCCTGATAACCAGCTGCTTGCCTGGTGCTGCGGTTCCTGGCTAATAATGCCAAGCTTTGCTTCGTCAACAGACAAACTCGGAAGTCCCGATGGTAAAACACAGCGGAGATCCCGGTCCAGCTGACACTGCAGTTGGGCGCCACGTGAGCTGCGGGGCTCTGCCGACTCAGGCTTCCCGGCTGTTCCCACTTTGCACCCCCTTTATCCTGGAACCCATTGCTTCTGGGCCTGCAGAGGGGGGCGAGCGTGCGGAGAAGGGACATCCTCTTGGAACTGCCCCTTTCCACTCCAGTTACACAGGTGAGAATCGAGACAGGATCCCACCTCACCCTGCGGGGCCGTAGAACGGGGAGAAGCCCTTGAGGGTGCAGGAGCGCAGGGGGCTCTGCCTCAATGCCAAGGAAGGGACAAGGAGGGGCCGTGCAGGGGGAGGAGGGACCGGCTGCCCCTGCGTTGCCTGGGCTCACACAGGCAGCTATCCCAAGGCTCCTCAAGCATCTTAAAATTGTGTAAAAAAAAAAAAATCAGGAAGCAATAGAAATCAAGCCGGTTGCGGGGGGGTGGGGTGGGGGGGGGGGGTTGGGGTGGGGGGGTGGGGNGGGGGGGGGGGGGGGGGGGGGGGGGGGGGGGGGGGGTGGGGGGGGGGGGGGGGGGGGGGGGAGTGGGGAAGAGGGGATGGTGAAGTCATACCTAACAGGTACCATGTACACTATCTGGGTGATTGGCACACTTATAACTTTGCCTCGGGCAGTACAGAAGCAATTTACGCAACCAAAATATTTGTACCCCTATAATATTCTGAAATAAAAAATAAAAATAAAGGTAATTTTTGGAAATCCTAAAAGAAATAATCAGGAATGTCATTGCTACTGAGGACGTCCTGGGAATCTGACAAATTAAGGCTCACGAGTGTGTGAGGCTGCACCGGCCACCAACCGGCACAGCCGTTCCCCGTCCTGCCCCAAGTGCTGGCAGAGGCCACCACAGCGTCCACTTGACGGATGCACGCAGATCTGTGCATTTCCCGGGGCCTCTCCCGGCACGCGTGTGCGCGTCCTTTCTGCAGAGTTCCCCGTGTACACCGGCCCAGCACCTGCAGTGCAAGGGCAGCGCAGCGAGCATCCCACCCGTCACCTACAGCGCGGAAACCACGGCTTCGGTCCTTGCTTCCCCAAGTGTGGCCCAGAGGCTAGGAGCATCGCATCACCAGGGAGCTTGTCGAGAAAGCACAGATCTGGGTCCCCTCTCGACCTATTAGCAAGACTTTGTGTTGTCCTTAGATGAGTCCTGTGTGCTTTCTGGTTTGAGATCTTCAGAATCTGCTCATTCCAGAGCAAGCCAGTAAGAACAGTAAATTAAGGTCTAACTCGAATGGCGGTGATCGTCACCTTAAAGGGGAGCCAGACAGACAAGAGTTAATCCGACCAGTATGAAGACTGGGACTCAAAGGCCCAGGCGCACAGCAAGGAAGAAGGACTCAGAAACTCAAGGGGCAGAACCCTTCCCACAGCCTGCGGAGTCCTCGACTGGATCCTGATTGTGCATGAGCCGCCTACAGGGGTAGGAGTGTAGATGTTCACACGCTTGCCTCTGGCAAAGAGCCTGAAATTAGGATCAGCGTCCTGAGCTCGTGGTCAGACAGGCTGCAAGGTGGTAGCAACATGGAATGCTGTTCTGGAATCAATGCACATTCCTGGGAGTGTGAAAACCTAAGATCTGAAAAATTAAAGATTTGTTAGAAATCATGGGTCTGTAGCATCGGGCTGTTTTTTTTTTTTTTTTTTCCTTCTCCCAGACCTGTTTGACCCCTGGGTTTTACCAAAGGAAACCTCAATTGTGATTTAGTACTCAAGAGCCCAACTGTAGCAATTAAAGTGGATAACAGAAGCTCAGACAAGCCCTCATTAATAATGTAATTAAATCTGGTTGTGATGTTGTTTTCCTCGGCTGTTCAAATGTAATGGTATAAGAATGGCACTGTCTGTTGGGAACTGAAAAGGAAACACTGATAGAATGTATCATTTTATCAAGCTGGTTAGAAATAAATATATTCCTAAGGATTCTTGAAGATGACTCCAAGTACCCATCAGATAAGGGTTTTTTTAAATCAATTTTAAAAATGGAGGCATAATTAACATAATATAATATGAGATTCATGATTTTAAAGTGGACAATTAAATGATTTTTGTATGTACATAGTGTTGTGTACCCATCACCACTGTCTATTCAAGAACATTTCCATCATCCTAAAAGAAACCCCGTACCCATTGCCATCAATCTCGCCCACGCCCAAGCCCCTGTGAACCACTCAGCTACGTTCTGTCTCTCTGGATTGCCTGTTCTGGGCATTTCATGTAAATGGCACCATATGATATATGGCCTTTTGTGCCTGGTTTCTTTTATTTAGCCCAGTGTTTTCAAGGTTCATTCTAATACACACCGCTCCTCATTCCCTTTTTATGGCTGAGTAATATTCCATAGTGCAGATATATTTAATATCACATTTTGGATATTCATTCATTAGTTGATGGACCTTTGGGTTGTTGCCGATGTTTGCCTATTAGAAATAACGCTACTATGAACATTGTGTACAAGTTTTTCTGTAAACATATGTTTTCAGTTCTCTTGGGTGTATGCCTAGAAGAGGGATTACTGGGTCATATAGTAATTCCGTTTAACTTTTTAAGGACCTGCCAAATTGTTCCTGTGCCACTTAACATCCCCGCCAGGAATGTATGAGGGTTGCCAATGTTTATCTTCCTGGATTTAGTTTTTGTTGTTTATTTTTTAATCATGGCCACCCTAGGGGCTGTGAAGTTATATCTCATTGTAGTTTTATTTATAATTCAGAAATGACTTACAGTGTTGAGCATCTTTTCACGAGTCTATTGGCCATTGGTATATCTTCTTTGGAGAAATGTCTATTCGAATCCTTTGCCTACTTTTAAATTGGGTTGTCTTTTTGTTGTTGAGGGGATTATTTTTTTTACAGTGTCATAACTGGTAAAATTAAAGATAAATGACCTTTTCTTAATATCCCTACCTTTAGCAGAGAGATTTTCACCAGGCAAAGTATATGAGAGACAACATAATGGCTGTTTCTATAGCCACATCTATAAGTTTCTCTTGAAACTATCAATATCTTATTGAGTTGAACAGGGAGACATTCATAATGAGGATTAACTTGATTTGCTCACAAAACGATGTTATAACAAATAACGTTACTAACAGGCGAAGCGATCTCCACGTCTTACTCTGAGAATATTCGTATAGAAGCCTGTTTGCACGTCTCTTCTGAGCACATCTCACGGGCAGACCTTCGACTCTTGTTGAAGAATGGACATCCCCAAGGTTTTGGGGGTTGTCACAAATGTCACACACATGGTCTTTCAGGGGGTGTCTGTGCCGCCCAACAGGTTATTCTTAGTTCTGCAGCTCTGTGAGGCAGGTCCTATACACCATTCAGATATAGGGAGACAGGCTGAGAAAGTGTTAGGTAACTTGCTTGAAATCACGCAGCTAATGAGGGACAGAAGCGGAATGAAAATATTGCTCATCATTTATTTAGCATATTCTATGGACACAGACTCAGAGAAGTTAAGAGACTTACCTGGGGTCACACAGAAATTATGACCCCGAGCAGCAATTTGAATCTGCACATGCCTGATTCCCAAACTATCACCTGCTCTGAAGTTACTGTCTCTCCTGGCATTTTTGTTAATTCATACCATATTTCTCATATTAAAGAAAAACATCTATCTAAGAATGGAAACATGTAAATCTCCAAGTTTTTTTGCTAGCCATGGAATTTGACCCACTCCTAGGGTAGCAGGCTCGATTTTCTGCGTCCAAACATAAATGCCAATATGTTATATGAGGTCTGTCCGGAATTGTGTCCAGCCATTGTTAACATAATGAGGACAGTCTTCACGACTTTGATGTCGCCTGGCAGCCAAGGTGAGTGGACTGGGGCGTGCATGCGTGAACAATGACAACCTGGCTGTGCTAGTCAGCGGGGCGCTAGACACCGCTGAGCGAGCACGTGCACCGCGTGGCCGTCGCATTCAAAATGGCTGAGCGAGTAGAGCAAAGAATCTCCATCCAGTTTTGCATTGAGTGTGAACATTCCTCCACGGAAACCATTCGGATGACTCAGGCAGCTTTCGGGGACGATGCAGTCGGTGCAGCGCAAATACAAGTGTGGCACAGAGGCTCCGAAGATGGTGGAGAATCCGTTGAAAGTGACCCAGGTTCTGGAAAGCCTGCAACAGGCAGAACACCAGAGGGTGTTGAGCGTGTACCGGTGAGCGTAAGAGATGCTGGGAGAACCGTGTGGGGTCCCAACGTGCCTACTTTGAAGGAGACTGAGGCGTCATTGTCATATTTACAATGTTTACTATATCTTGTATCTTCTTTAATAAACGTCTCTATTTTCCCTATTATGTGGCTGGTTACTTTCCAGACAGATCTCATCTATCAGGATAGCTTTTGGCACTGATTTTCACCCTGAAACTCGACTATGAAACAGTATATAGTATGGATGGGATGACAGTCCTCTGTGAATGTCAAAGGCTGAGTGGGAAGTGGGTGCAGGACCAGGTGCAGGACCAGGTGCAGTAAGTAAACAGCCAGCTGCCCCCAAGGCCGCCATCCCACTGTGGATTTCCCCTGGTTCATGGTTTGCTAGATGTCCCAAAGTTACATAAGCTTGCGGATTCAGATTCATGGGACCTCAGTTCACAGAAACCTCGTGTTACAGGCTGAATTATGTCCCCTGCAAAAGACACTGAAGTCCCAACCCCCAGATCTGTGAATGAAGCCTTACTGGGAAATAGGGTCTTTGCAGGGGATCGCGACACAGTGAGGTCCTTAGGGGGGCCCTAGTCCAGCATGACTGTGTCCTCATCAAAAGGCGAAATCTGGACAGAGAGACACGCACGCACGCAGGGAGAATGCCGTGTGAAGGTTGGAGTGATGCCGCCACACGCCGAGGAAGACTGAAGGCTGCCGGCAACCACCGGAAGCCGGGGGAGAGGCCTGGCACAGGGTCCCTGTCTGCCTCAGAAGGAACCAGCCCTGCTGACGGCTCAGTCTCAGACTGCCAGCCTCCAGAACTGTGAGACAGTGCGCTTCTGCTGTTCAAGCCCCTCTGTTTGTGGCCTTTGTTATGGCAGCCCTAGGAAACTACTACATGGACGCACAAACCAAATTCCAATGGATTAATTTGCAATTACAGTTGTACCTGCCAAGGGGGCATTTAGTTGTGTCATCTCTCCAGGCCCTCCACCCATGTAGCAAACCAGGATGGCACTGGCAGCCACACGCATGTGGAGAGTGTGGGTCCCGCTGCCAGGGGCCTGTTTACTCTCCTTCCTTCCTTCCTTCCTTCCTTCCTTCCTTCCTTCCTTCCTTCCTTCCTTCCTTCCTTCCTTCCTTCCTTCCTTCCTTCCTTCCTTCCTTCCTTCCTTCCTTCTTCCCTCCCTCCCTTCTCTCTCTCTCTCTCTCTCTCTCTCTCTTTCTTTCTTTGTTTCGACAGGGTCTCACTCTGCCACCCCGGCTAGAATGCTGTGGCATCATCACAGCTCACTGCTGCAACCTCAAACTCCTGGGCTCAAGCAGTCCTCCTGCCTCAGCCTCCCGAGTAGCTGGGACTACAGGTGTGTGCCACCACATCCAGCTAATTTTTCTATTTTTAGTATAGATGGGGTCTTGCTCTTGCTCAGGCTGGTCTGGAACTCCTGAGCTCAAGTGATACTCCTGCCTCAGAGGCCCAGAGTGCTGGGATTACAGGCATGAGCCCCCATGCCTGTCCTTACGTTTACTTTTTATATACTGATTTTCATCCACAATAAACTGACTTTACAGTTTGACTCTTTACAGCTGAACCTTATTTGTTTTGTGAGGAGTCTTCTGTTGCTTCCAATTTTCTTATTCTTTCTTCTGAAAGCCAAGGGTCATCGGTCACTCGGTAAATTAGTGTTCCTAAACACCAGGCCCTGTTCTAGGCTCTGGGGATTTAGAAATGAGCAAAATGGATAAAAATCTTTGCTTCCATGGTGCTTTCAATCTAATAGGGTGCAGTGGACAATAGGGGACCCCAAAATGTTCACATCCTAATCCCTGAAACCTGTGAACACATTACCCAAAGTGGCAGAGGGGACTTAGGGGATGTGTTTAAGTCGAGCATGCAGCGGTGGGGAGTTCCTCCCGGATTGTCTGGGTGGGCGCGACGAGATCACAGGCGTCCTTGTGAGAGGCAGGTGGAGCAGCAGGGTCAGCGTGGCGACTGACTGCGCTCTGCTGCTGGCTCTGCAGGTGAAGGGGCCACGAGTCAAGGCCTGTGGCAGCCTCTGGAAGCCGGAGAAGGCAAGGGACGGATTCTACTCTAGATCCTGTAGAGGGTCACAGCCCGGCCGGCACCTCGATCCCCAGACTCTGATCCTCAGAACTGTCCGATGATAATAATAATAATAATACATTTACGCTGCTTGGAGCCACTGAGTTTGTGGCAGGGATTTACCGTAGCAGCAGGAGGCCAGTGCACGGAGGAAGACAGCAATGAATAAACACGAGGAAATGCGTGTTACCTCCGTGGAATCATGTGCAGTGGAGAAGGATGCCGCAGGGAAGAGAGAGTAGGGGTAGAGTAGGAGGCGGGGGCAGTCCTGGCTGAGCAGGGGCTGTCGCAGCAAAGACCGGAAGGTGGGGAAGGATGGAACCAGGCGGCTACCTGGGGAAGAGTGTCCTAGGCGGGGGACCTGCCAGTGCAAAGGCCTCAGAGCAGGATTCCTCACTCAACCCCAGCACTGCTGACATTCTGGGCCAGGTCGTCCTTTGTCTTGGGGGCTGTCCCAGGCACTGTAAGATGTGCAGCCGCAGCCCTGGCCTTCACCCACTAGGTGCCCAAGCACCCTGCCCTTGGTCGTGACAACCAAATACATCTCAGGACAGTGCAGTTGCACCTGGGGGGCACCATCTCCCCGGGCTGAGAGCCACTGCCTTTGAGGGACTGGAGCAATGGGGCTCGGGCGTGAGGCTTTCCTGGGCACTAGCACGACACAGGGACTCCCGAGGAGCGGTGAGTGCTTTGACGCTGCGTTCAGGAGCAGCAGTGTGGGCCTCACTGGGAACTCAGGGCTGGAGCAGAATCTCAGGACACACCCGGCCCTCGCCAGTCGGGACCTGCAAGGTCACGGGACGCCCCGGGAAGCAGCGTGCACATTCGATTGAGGGGCACTGGTTTGGAGAGCCCTGTGCCATCTTCCCCAGCTGCACTGGGGGGGCACTCCACCAACCAGGAGCCCCTCCACTCAGCAAATATTCTGGTGCCCTGGGGATTGCCAGGTTCTGGCTCTGGGCCGTGTAGGGCTGTCTCGTGGCAGGCGCACAGGCTGCGAGGTCAGACCACCTGGATGGAAATCCTCGCTCTGCTCAGTAGCTCCGTGACGTCGGCACCTGCCGCCCCCAGCCTGCTTTTGTATCCGTGAAATGAGGGTGATGGCAAAAATAGTCCCCGTCCCATGGCGTTTATCAGGGTGATAGGAAAGTCCGCCTAACACGGTTCAGTGCCTGGCACGCCTAAGTGGCTCACTCTTGTGCTTGAGATGATCTATCTGCGTGTCTGTCTGTCTGTTTGTTCAAAGGAGGCAGCAGGTGCAGACGGGATGAGATGCTCACCGCACAGCGCTTCAGAGAGGATTAAATGACATGACTCTGTCAAGTGCCTAATTCAGCATCTAGTATAAAAAATACTCCACAAATGGTGGTAATTAATAATATCATCTTAATCATTTCTTTTGAGAAAACGGATGGTAATAAAGGGCTTAACACTTAATGATGTTCCCAGTAACGTTCTCTGAGTTACACTCTCCCAGCCAGGATGTCCTTGGCCTTTGGGTGGCCATCATCCAACCACGCCGTGAGCGGTCAGTCCTTCTGCTCCCCCAGCCCGGGCTATGCAAGGTGGGTCTCAATCTGCTTGTGACCTGTTGGCATTTGTGGTATCTGAAGGGTCTTATCAGTTGAGAATTTTTAGGTGCAAATAGCTGAAATCCCAAGTAAAAGATGATTTACTTTCTCATATAACCTCAAGTCCTGAGGTCAGGCAGCACCAGGGTTGTTTATTTCAGCAGTTCAATGGCATCATCCAAGACCCATGTTCCTTCTATATTTCCTTTCTGTCATCCTCAGTGTGTGGGTGGCTCTCCTCGTGGTGTCAAGATGGCTGCAGCCACTCCAGGCATCACTTCCTTATTCACTGAAATTTAAAGGCAGCAAAGGAAAGCTATATGGTCCCTGTGCTTCATTTTACAACTTAGAGAAAATTGTCCAAAGCCCACTCACTCATTCCTCTCCAAAAAGCCTTTCTTTCCATCCTCATTGATCAGAATCATGTCACATGGGCCTTCCTAAGCAAACTGTGGTCAAGTGGAATGATTAACTTCATGGCTCAGACTAATCTCCCTTGAAGAAGGGGGGATTAGTATATATTCGAACACATTCCCTGAGTATATAGCCATGAGGCAATAGGTGCTCTCCAAGCAAACTCAGGGTTCTATCAGCAAGAACAATGACAAGACACTGATTTGTGTGGGTTACCACGGTGTCTCCTTCTGAGGCCTTTACCCCAAATCAGACTCTTTAACGCCTGATCCCAGCACCCCAACTGTCTACACAAACAGATGCAGGAGGACTGGAATTAAGACACAGAGTGGATTCCAGGGGGAGGAGGTCATTTCCAACACTTCTGCAGGAAGCTCCTAACCCTACGAGAGCAAACCAATTGGAGACAGAAGCCCCATCTCCCTTAGGTGGACGGGCTCCTGGTTTAGACACCTGAGCCGGGCTCACACTAGGATTCACACCTGTCTCAGGATTTCTGACCAGCGGACTCCGTGGAGGGGACCAGCCGGCTGAGACTCCCCAGGGAGGCCCAAGGAGAAAGGCCGGGGCGGGGCGGGAAAGCGGGTTCCGAGAGGGCCAAGCACCCGTCATGCAGGCAGCCCCGGGCTCTGCAACGCCTGCGCTCCTGCCCCGTGAGAGCGGACGGTGAGGGGCCGCGCCCCGGGGAGATCTGTTGGACGTGGCCAGTGCGGTGGACACGGGTGGGGCCAGCAGTGTTTGGGGCCAGCGTGTGGGCCACCGTGCTGGTCGTGCCTTCTGGAAAGCCCCAGAAACAGACACAGGGCGGGGAAGGAGAAATGGCGGGAGCAGTGGATATGACTAGCACAGTGACCATCCCCACCAAGGGCACCTCAGAAAGAGCTGGAGAAAGATGGAGGGAGTAATTGTAACAGTTGGTCCTAGCATTTTTACTCCGAGGCCGGTGTGGCTCGCACCCTGGATTTGGTCTAACGAACAACTTTCTCTTTGGTGAAACTGGGCATGCTGCACCCTGGAGTGAAGCACCTCACCTGAGGCTTAGCCCGGTCCCCCCAGACTGTCAGCCCTCCGAGGACAGGCACCTCTACCTAGACCGGGGCGCCCCCAATCCCGTGTGTGTCGCCATTAGTTACACACATTGCTTTTTGGAAGCCTTTTTTACACGATGAACACAGCATCCCAGCACGCTTCAAATTATACGGCAACGCGAAATTTCGCCCATGTAGTAATGGATTCAAACACATATTTATGAAATAAACTGCTGCAATTGTCATTACTTACCGCGATGCCTTTTAAATTGTACATCGGAATTATTTCAGTGTTTACGAGACACCAGCAGTGGAAATGAACTGCGCAGTGAGTTGGCACTTAAGGAAATGGAGGCGATCGGAGCAGCCATTAGAAGGATGAGAATCCCGGAGACGACAGACGGGGGGAGGTTTATTTTTCCCAACAGTCCCTTCACGGAAACTTCCGCTAAAGGTTCTGCGTCCAGAATCTCACAAGGAGAGATGGCTTCCATTGCACGGTCTCCTTTGGTTTACTCTGTGAGCTGGAAGTTTTCTTTATCCGGGAAAATGAAGAGGGAGCACCGGAGCTGCCTGGCCCGTCCCCGAAAACGGGACAAGCAGAAACCCCCCGCCAGCGCGAGCTGGCCTCCTGGCCCCCGCGGAGAGACGGCACGACCCGGGCAGCACACGCGTCCTCCGTGCTGGACTTGCCGTGCGGGCTGCGCCGTGCTTCCCCAACTCTTGTTTCGTTTTGTCTTTAACACCCCCCCCCAATGGGTAGGCAGGGCAGGGATTCTCGGCCTCACGGTGTAGTTGAGGGATCTGAGGTTGACAGGGGCTAGATGGCTCGTGCAAGATGGCACCCGCAAATGCAGACGCCCTGGCCCCCGGCACCCACCCGCCGGGGCGCAGCTCTGCCCTGTGTGAAGCAGGGAGGCACCGTCCCCAACACGGACACTCTTCTGAAAGGAACACCGGAAACGGAGTCATTCCAGGGCAGAATCTGATACAGGAGGGATCGTCTTTTTTCTAGACTTGGGGACGTGTTCTCTAGGGCACGTCAGCAGTCCTGGGGACGGGCGTGCAGGGCGGTGGCCCTTTCTGCCACCAGCGTGAGGGTGGTGGTGCAGGCTGTCAACACAAACCCTTCATCCTCTCCTTCCTAGATTCGGGGCCCCAGGTTCCTTCGACTGCAGAACCCTCCCGGGGCAACGGCAGCGGGTCAGTGGAGGCTCCCCGAGCCCAGCCGCTGAGTCGAGTGGACCCGAGGTTAAACTGGCTCCACCCTCACCCACCGCTGGTCTTGGAGGTTGCCTAATCTCCCCTCAACCTCGGTTTCCTCATCTGCACGTGCAGATATTATAAAATTAATTGATCTCTCGGGGCCCTTGGGAGGGAAAAACAAGCCCGAGCCTATGGAACACCTAGCACGGTGCCTGGCACGTAATGAGCACTCCTAAAGGCTGCAGTGGCCACGACCGGGACCACACAGGACTGACGGGGAATATAAGCCAGGCTGTGCTCCACAGTAATTTTAATTAACAAATGCAAACTTGCCCTGTCGAAGCCATGCTACACAAATACAACCCCCAAAATTACTTGTTTTGGTTGTTTCTTTCACGCCACGCTGTCATACCCCAGAGTAGAAAGCATTCCCTGCTACACTCGCATGAGAAGGATGCCCAGAGAGTTGCACGCAAGGGCGGACCATTCAGAGGAAGCCACTTCCTCTTCTGAAAACTTGGGTGGGGGGAGACACAGCCCTCTCTCCGTTCTAATCTTTCGGGGCAGAAACAATAGGCTGCTTTCTCAGAAACCCTCACATGGCAAGTTCCTCTCCGAAACTGATGCAGTCCCACTCTTAAGCTCAGAACTGGTACGAAACAAAAGTATACAGAGCTCCAGCGTCTTGTGCAAATTCTATTTTAAACAGGTTTCGGCTGAGCCAGGGAGAGCCAGAAGGAGGGAGCTGTTTTAAGGATAAGTGAACACGTACGAGACAGCGAATGAGGAGAGAAAAGAAATGCCAGCACATCGGCCGAGATGGCGGAGTCCCTTCCTGGCAGGCAAATGCCAAATTGCAGACACCGGACCGGCGTCAGGACACAAAGGAGGAAGGAGAGAGGTTATTCAGCTGGACGGGGAAAGAGCTGTTAAATCAAGGACTACCTAGTTCTGTGTTTGTTCTCTTCTCACTGGTTTCATCACAGCGGCCCTTTGTCTTCTGCTCTTTGCGCGTAATTGTGTGCGTAATATCGTGCTTCCTTGTTACCGCATGACTGTGACATCAAAACAGCCTATCGTGTTGGTAATAGGATTGTTCTGGAGACAAGAGTAAAGACACAAAACAGTAAAGGCAGATGTCCATGGTCTATCGAAAAAGAAAAACCCTTACAAGTGAAGAATTAAAACCTTGAAGGAAAAATTCAGATTGGGGAGAACAGGGCAGTTGCTTAGGACTCAATCAACCTCCTCACTTGCTAGAGTGGCGGGGCCACTTGTGTTTGCTTTCCTGGAGAACAAAATGTACACTGGCATCTAAACTTCAGATGCCATTTGGCTCTCCAAGAATTTATTTGTTAAATCCAGGTTAAGGCTGTACCATAAAGCAAGGGTTTTGGTCTTTGCTTCTTTTGACTTTAAATATTTTTACTCATATAGGCCATTATGGTCCCTAAATGGTTTTTTAACCATTTTTTAGGTTTCAATGCTTAAAAATAGCATCCATACCCTTTTGATGTAATCTAGGCCCTAATAATCAGCTCCTGTAGCAAAGCGAATGATAAAGTCAAGCCTTGCTCAATTTTTAAGAAAAACGTCTAACTCCACAAACGTGTTTACTGATGTGTGAGTTTCAATGCACTTCTACATTCAGAGCAATGATTTATCTCATAATAGTGATCTGGAAGAATGATAATTTGTCTATTTTCATTTAAATATTTGATTGGAAATACTCATTTATTTCATATAAGGGCTATTTTGAAGTTTACAACTGAAAACAAATTGACATGAATTACATCATTCAGTCAATACTTACTGAGCACCTACTATATGCTCAACATGCTAGGCAGCAGCGATGGAAGATCTACTTTCTGTCTAGAGGAGCTCACAGCCTTGTGATATGGGATGTATGAAAAGTAATGGGGCCGGGCGCGGTGGCTCACGCCTGTAATCCTAGCATTCTGGGAGGCCGAGGCGGGTGGATTGCTCGAGGTCAGGAATTCAAAACCAGCCTGAGCAAAAGTGAGACCCCGTCTCTACCATAAATAGAAAGAAATTAATTGGCCAACTAATATATATATATAGAAAAAATTAGCTGGGCATGGTGGCACATGCCTGTAGTCCCAGCTACTGGAGAGGCTGAGGCAGGAGGATCGCTTGAGCCCAGGAGTTTGAGGTTACTGTGAGCTAGGCTGACGCCATGGCACTCACTCTACCTGGGCAACAAAGCGAGACTCTGTCTCAAAAAAAAAAAAAACAGTAATGGATTCAAGAGCCTGGACACCCAAGTTTGACACCTAATTCAGCTTCTCACAGCTTTGGGTGAGTTCACTGTATTTTGGCTTCAGCCTGGAGTCAGCAACCCATGTTTTAGCAGGATGGGGATTGCAAGAGGGGTGGATAAAAGGGAGATAGTAATGATCTAAAGGCATGCTATAAGGTTAAATTACTATGCATTCTACATATTGTTGGTAGCTGATAACAATACAAGCTAAAGCTACTGAGTACTTGCTCTGTGCCAGGTACGGGGCCAAGCACTTCACCTGTATCATGCTTCATCCTCCCAAAAACCCTTTGAAGTACCATTATGATCCCATTTTACATTTAGGGAAACTGAGCCTCAGAGGCTAAGGAACTTGAGCAAAAGCACAGGGCCCAAAGCACTTAAGCCAGAATTTGGAACGGGCTCTTTTGGCCTCCAGACTTAAGAGACCCCACTGGGGTCTTAACCATCACTTAGGGACCATTCAGCTTGTTGCTTACTATCTGCCAAGTGCCTACCACCCTGTTGACGGTTCCGTCCATTCTGGCCCAATCACTTTTCTCTTTAGAGAGTGGACCTTTTCTCTGCAGCTTCTGCAGCATGCGATGGCCTTACCACGCCTACTATTTAAGAGAACCCCAGTCTTGGGCTCAACAGCGATGGGCAGAGCCAGACACTGAGCAGAGAGATGCAGCCAAGACACGGAGCAGCTTGGCAATTTTTACCGTTGTTGTATTAGCAAATAGCTATTTCCAATTTTATGTCATCGACAACACTGTTGAAACAAGTAACAATTGATGACCTTTTTGATAAATGAGAGTGTCGAGGAAAGGGGAGACATTGAGGCTACTCTCCTAAAGGATTTGGACAGGCACCCTGTAGGGGACGGGCACAAGTGGATGAGCCTCAGATGCACGCAGACTCCCTCATTTGAGCCTCTAACTTCCCCACTCCGGGTACACCTAGACCCTGACACCAAGACAGCAGAGGTGACTGGTTCAGCTTCAGGACCTCTTAAACCCCAGACACCATCTTGTGATCCATCCCTCACTCGGCAGAGCCGAGAGAATGAACACAGCAATGTGAAAAACCAGCCACAGAAAATCTCCCCAATCATTTGATTGTATAAATAATTTATTTCTGTTCACAGCATCGTATATGCATTATAAAAGGCTATGGAAACAAAAGAGGAGGACGGTCAAGACAGAGAACTACAGCAGTAGAAAGGAAAACTGAAACCGGGGGACACGGTCCCAACACCATAACAGAGAATCTGTGAAGAAAATTGTTCTGAAACAAAATTGGCCTCCCTGTGTCTATTAGAAAACATTTCGAAAGCTCACTTGGGGAGGCCAGCTTCCTCTATGTGAAACCCATTCATTCTCCAAAGGGCAGAAGGCATAATAAATCACTGATTGACATACTGGGGAGGACCACCCCCTCCATGATTACTCCAAGGTGATTTTATCTGTGCTTCCTCTGGTGGGTCAGAGACAAAATGGGCTATTATTAGGTCAAACATTACAGAAATCAACTGAAACTCTTAACTATTAGTTGATACACCACAGGGCTTTACTTTACTGCACAATTACTAACAGTTGATTGCACCCTTAAGTATCGATAATGCAAAAAACAAAATCATCTTGCATCATTTTTAAAGCATGACAGGATTTGAACAGTGATCTTGAACCTAAGTATCGTTAGCACAAGAAGGTTACAGTATTTGGCATCTGCAATGTCACAAAATAAATATATTATTCTTTCAATAGTGTGGAACTACCAAAATGTCAAAGTGCTTAAGAAATTGTTGCATGTGAAGAAAATAAAGAAAGATGGATTTTTTTTTTTTTATAATTCTATACAGAATCTTCGATGATGGGACCAGCCCATTTAGAAATCAGTGACTATGCTGTCGATATGTAAACTGAAATCTGGCAGGCTTTCAACATTGCGTAGCTATACTTTCTCTACTGAGTTTCTACAAAAAGACCAGCATTGGAGGGGTACCAAATATACTGACAAAAGAGAAAAAGTAGATGGGCCGCTAGGTTTCTGCTTTTACAGAAATTCATATAAGAATTGGGTTTCAAGCAGGAAGCCAGAACTTCTGCCTCCGGTTCTTAAATTAACTTTCAGAGTGTAATTGACAATAGGTATGGACTTATAATTTGACTAAATCACATGCTCAGGCATGACCATGTCCAATTTCTATGGGCCTCCTTTGTAAAGAAATGCGTAACAGCCGGGGAAATCATAATTCTATCTGAAAATATGGATTCTAAGAGGAAATTTAAAAAATCAAACAGTAAGTTTTAAGTTTCCCTTTTGAAACTGTGTTGCAGCGTAAATGATAGCTTCTGCAAACCAAGACTCAGTCCTGATTATAAAGGATTTTTTAAATTACGTTATTAAAAATATGCATTTATTCTTCTTTCACTTTACCTATTTTCCAAAGCTTCTTTCAAGTAAACTGTAAAGTGCCTGAGTACCAGTGACCATTACGTCACATGCTTTCTTTTATCTCAAGCACTCATTGTTGTTTGCATTTGCCCAAAGTGCTGGCTGGCTAGGAAGGCCAGTTCCCACAAGGATGAATTCGGAGGGGCTTCATCCTTGTGTTTTTCCTTCCCTTTTAAATCCATGCAACGAGGTCTGGCTTTTGCAACAAACAAGGTGGGGTTTTATTTTTTGGTGCATGACATCAAATACTCTAAGGAGACATTTTTAATGAAATACTTAACGAGATAGGCCACAATGAACCAAATTAGAATTGTGAACATGTCACCACTTGCCATAAAGGGATATAAAAGGGCAGAGCAAAGTCTTTTTTCCTAAGGTGAATATTTCTAAGGTGAGTATTCATTTGTAAAAGTTTTTTTTTTTTTTTAAAAGATGTCTGAAAACCCATCATCACGCGGTTAGTACTGCAAGAGACACCCCTTGCAAAAAAAAAAAAACATCTTGCAATTCAGCACACATCTGCAGCTGGTGTGCTCATCCAAACCAATCAGTAGGCTAAGAGAATTTAAAATTCCACACATATAGGTCTAGGTATTTATGCCGATTACACAGTACAGAGGGAGGTCCCTGTATCCACACACACACTCCATCCAGCATTTACACCAAGAGCCTTACCCTTTAAACACCTTTAACTATCCTGCAAATAGTAAATGCATCATTTGCCACCACCTCCAATAGTTTTTTTTTTTTTTTAATTTTTATTGGTCTCTTTGTGTGATAATGACCTACACATGGACAGGATCCAAACCATCTGGAAGATGTCTGATTCCAGGCTGAAAAGCAGTTCTCAACAAAACTGGTCTTCTGTAGCCACCACAAAGCACCAGGAAAGGGGCATCTTCGAGGCCATTCCCAGCCTAGGCCAGCACAGTGCCCCGTGCCCCCTGGCTGCTGCATTGTCCCAGGCAGTCCTCTGATGGCCCAAACCACCATCTCCTCTGGGCCCAGAGCAGGACAAATGAAATTTCAACAGGGGCCTGCCCTGTGACATAAAATTATTCAGCTTCCACAGCCCCTGAATGCAAGGAGAGGTGTCCTCCCCAAGACCCCCCGCTGCCGACGTGCCCCCCACATGGGTAGCTCAGGGTTCCGGGAATGCATACCTCAGGTGACTCCCAGGTGCGATCCCCCAGCGGGGGCGGGGCAGTCTGAACTTCTGGCCCCCGCAGGAGTAGGAAGAAATCGCTTTTGTCTCTGACATCTGAGCCTTCCACCTGGGGCCCGAGCGCGGACAGCAGGGCCGGCACTCGCGCTCCCCGCCGCGGCCGCCCACCCCGCCGGCAGCTCGCGTTCAGACAAAAGGTCCCCTGAGCTGGGGGTGGGGGCAGGCCGAGCAGGCTGGGAAAGCAGCCTCCACACCCAGGTTAAGTCATCGATCCCGCATTTGGGTGCGGGGACTCCGTTCTAAAAATTCGAAGCATCGCTTTGGTTCGCTGTCTTTGTTCGCCGGCGCGGGTTCTCGCGCACGCATCCATCCGTCCGTCCGCCCGCCCGTCCACCCGCTCATTCATTCATTCACTCCCGAATCTCGCCGCTGCCCCTCGCTGCGGGAGCTGCCGGCGCATTACCGCTTCTTCTTCTGCTTGAGGGACTTCCTGCGCTTCAGGATCATCTCATAGAGCTTGTCCATGCCCTCGGTGAGGCCCTCGCCGATGATGGCGCACGCCGGCTGGACGTGGTAGGTGGTGGCCGGGATGAGCTCGTGCAGCGCCAGCTGCTTCTCGATCTCGGCCACCGGCAGCGACTTGGGCAGGTCCTGCTTGTTGGCGATGACCAGCAGCGGCGTGCCCTGGTTCTCGGCGAACTTGGTCACCTTGTGCAGCTCCGTCTTGGCCTCCTCCAGCCGGTCCACGTCCACCGAGTCCACCACGTAGATGATGCCGTCCGTGCAGCGGCTGTAGGACTTCCACAGCGGCCGCAGCTTCTCCTGGCCGCCCACGTCCCAGAAGTGGCAGCTGATGCCCTTGGCCGTGCCGTTGCTCAGCTTGATCTTCTCCGTGTTGAAGCCGATGGTGGGCACCGTGTTCACGAACTCGTTGAACTTGAGCCGGTAGAGCACCGTGGTCTTGCCGGCCGAGTCCAAGCCCAGCATGACGATGTGCAGGGACTGGAAGGCCGAGATGTTGGAGGAGATGTTGCCCATGGCTCCTCGCTGCGGCGCCGGCCACTGCGGCTGCGGCGGGAGGGCGCCGCCCCCCGAGCAGTCACGGGCCCGACGCGGCCGGGCGCACCTGGGCCCCGCCCGCCGCCCGCACCCGCCCGGGCCTCGGCGTCCCCGGGACGCGCTCAGACGCCGCGGGCTCTGCGCCCTCGCCGGCGGGGCTTGCGGTCCGCGGGCATCGCGCGTCGCCCGGCGGCGGCTTTGTCTCCCGCCAGGCAGCCCCGGCGGCCGCGGCCCCGCGAGCTCCGCCGCCTGCTCCGGCCGCGCCCCGCGCCCCCGCCGCTGCCGGGCTCCCCGCGGCCGGCCGGCTCCGGGCTCTGGGCGCCCTGCGCGCGCCTCTGGCTGGGGCGGCGCGGCGGGGCCGCTCCCGCTCCCGCTCCCTGGGCGCGCCGCGGAGGCGCAGGCGGGCGCGGGCTTCCCCGGGCGTCGCTGCCGGCACGGCCGCCTCGCTGTCCCCGCAGTCCCCGCAGTCCCCGCGCCGCCGCCAGCCTGCAGCGGCCAGAGGGCGCCCGGCCCCGCCCCCGCGCGCCCCGCCCCGGCCCCGCCCCCGGCCCGCCCCTCCCGCGGCCGGGGGTCAGGCGCGGGCCCCGGCCCCGCCGGCCGTTTTCGCGCGCTTCGGGCCGGCCCCGCTCGCCCCTCGCGGCCCCTCCCGCGCCGCGCCGCGCCCGCGGAGACAATGGCCCCAGCCGGCTCTTCCTCCCCAGCCGGCTGACGCGTCGTGCGAAAATAGCTCGGCTCCCGGAACCCCGCCCGAGCCGGCGCCCTACCTGCCCGCCGCCGCCCGGAGCGGCACAGCCTGCCTCGGGGCCTGGGTGCCGGGTCCCCGCTCCGCCCGCGCCGGGAGCGGGGCGGGGAAGGGCAGCGCCCGGGGCAGGGCGAGGGTGCCGCCGGGCGTCAGGGCGGTGGGGGCCGGCTCTCCCACCCCAGCAGAAAGGACAGGAGGGCCCCGGCTTCAGTGAGCCGCCACCCGGGACGCGTCCCCACCCACCCTCGCGCCCCTTCCGTGCCCTGGGCCTGGTCCCCAGTTCCGCCCGGGCTCCGGCTCCTGCCTGAGCTCCGACAGGCTCCGCCGGCCAGCGCCGTGCCCGGGAGCCCGGGCCTGTGTCCCGGCCCTGGAGGCCCAGCTCTTCCTGCCCGGTGGGGGCGGGGGTCCGGCATGTGTATCCTAGGCTGCGATGGGGATCAGGAGACCTGCCTGCCCCTCATAACTGCGGACACCCTGGGTAAGCCTTGGCACCCTGGGAGAGCACCCGCTGCCACCCCACTTTGGGGGCCGAGAACCACCTGCCGGCAGGCGCACCGCTCCGCAGGCAGGCTCAGCGTGCGCCCGGGGCTCCAGCATTCCTGGGGGCTGAAACGAAATGTGTCTCTGGCTTGGGGCTGGTGGCACCGGGATCACACACACTGATATTCCCTGGGTTCCACCTTCTGTCACCCCAATTCAGTAATTTCATTCTGGTTTATAAACAGGTAACAAGCACGTCCTCTCTGGGTTTGGAGGAAACAGAGTGCATTAAGCATAACCCACGGATCCGGTGTAGACCGGCTGGGGGAAGGCCAGGGGCAGAATGGGCAGCCACATCTTCACAGCCCTGCTTACCAGATAGAAAAGATGGAAACCGGGTCAAGTGGGAAGAATGAAAATGTTAGTTACTTATGCATAAAACCCAAGATTTTATAAAAGTACTTTATCCTTTTCTTTTCACAAGCTATTATAAAATATGTGATGTCATTGGTACCCAAACATGTGAGAAGGCCACATCTGTAGAAGGAAGGACAAGCCACCCACCTTTGGGATTCCCGTGGTGGCAGCAGCCACTGCAGTCATCCATGCTCCAGAGCGGGTCCAGGGCCTGGGAATGGAAGGTCAGGTTGGGAAGGATCTTGTGGATCGTTCCATCCAGTCCTCCCAGATGAGAAAACCAAGGCTTGGGCACTTGCGACTTTGCCAAAACAGAACCGAGATGCAGACTGTCCGTTCCAAGACCAACGGTCTGCCTGCTGCCTCCTCACACCACAGGGCAGTCTCACCCTGTTTCAGTTCAATGGGGAGTAAAGTGAGCAACCTGGATTCAGTTGCGAAGGATAGACATTCAACTCAAATTGAGTTGGACAAAAATGTAAATATATTTCACTGATGTCATTGAAAAGTCCAGAATAAGAGGTAACTTCAGGCATGGCTAGATCCAGGAACTTAACCCTTTGCACTCGCTCGATTTTTTCTCGGTTCCTTTATTCTACTCGGGATTTAATTTTTTAAATACCCCAGATTTTACAAAGCGCGGCAGTAGAATAAAAAACTAGAGTTTCTTTTCATGCAAACTTATTTATTTGGATTTTTTTATATTTCAAATTATTGATACATTCAAAGAGTTATTTTAATCTCTATAATTTTTGCTAACCGTGTCGAGTCACACTCGACATCCGAGTACATAGGGTCTTTAGACCAGGTATCCTTCCACCTCTCCTCTATTTTCCTGTGTTGATTCGTTTTCCTACGGGCAACCTTGCACGCACATCCTTGGTTTAGATCCTAGAAGGAAGAAAGCATGCCTTTCCCCCAACAGCCCCAGCAGGGCCTGAGCGCACATCCCTTTGGCCTGCCTGGCCCACCGTGACTCAGCCACGGCTGTGCAGGATGGAACACACTTACTGATGTGGCTCAGGGGCTAATATTGGGAAGGGTGGTTCGCAAAGAAGAATTAGGGATCTGTTGCCAAAAGGGCAGCTGACAGTAAACAAAAATGACAGATGTCAGCGTAATTCACAATAATGTCATTTCAGTTATTGGGAACCCTGGGAAGACAGGATTTTGTGTTTTTGGAGTGATTTTCTTGGCTCTCTTCAAGGCCTGCCCCATAGATAGCCACCTTTTGATGAGACCGTTTCTTCTTCTCTGCCATGGGTAGAAAAGGGGCTGGGTGACGGCCCAAGATGAGACTCTGATCAGTAGCTTGAGACCTGGGCATCTGGAAAGGGACAGACCAGACTAGAGGGCTCTTTGTCTGGTTGCCACAAATGATCTTTGCATGGAACTCCTTCGTGTCACTTGCTTCTACCCCTAGTCAGGACTTGCTTCTATTGTAAAGATAGTAGGAGGGAATATTTTGCTAAAACAGCCAACCTGTTTCCTTGGCTATAATAATTACTAGCAAGAGCCTCAGTGGTTTTGACTGCAGCCCCCACTCTTTGCACCCCCACGATGGTGTTTAGCATTAAGGAGCTGTCTGCTGTCCAGTAGGAAAAGCAGATTAATGAACATTAATAGAGCTTTCCGGAACAGCCATGAGACAGCAACTCACCGTAATTGAATAGCAACTGCTCTACATTCTGATTTCACTCACCAGGTGACAAGTTGATTTTACAGTTAATAATTTAACTCCTAACACATAAAAAATGTCATTTGGTTGAGTCAACTAGTAACTTTCCTTCAAGTATGGATTTCTGTTGAAAAACACTGGAATTGTGAAAAGGAAAGCAATGCTTACCCCTGTCAGACAGTCAGTGCCTACTCTGAGCCTATTCCTTCATCACATACATCATGGCTAAATTCCAGCAAGTGGAAGATATCGGCGACACTATGCGGCCTTCTTCATTTTAATTAATCAGAAGAAGACATTTCTCAAAGAATGACCCGCGCTGATGTCCTGTCTGAGATGATTCAGTTCCTTCGGCAGCGTGTTTCAGGTCCTCCTCTCCTTTCTGTTCTGCATCAAGACGACTTTACGCCCGGAGAGGAACTCAATCATTCTGAGTAAACAAAATGTGACACCTTGGCAATGATTTTGAAATTGCACCCTCAAATATTCTTTTCTCCCCCCTCTGATGGCTTAGAAATAAAATATACCACCAATTAAAATAACTTTTGAACGGACCTAGTGAACAGAGCAATACATTGCGCCATCATTATCTTTGCCTCGGTTAGACGGATAACGTAAAATGCAAAGGAGAGCAGCCGTCTGTACCTGGGCACGGGTGGGGACAGAGATCGGAAGGTGGGCGTGTGTGCCCGTGCGCATACGTGGAAGTGTGGGATTGGTTGCATGTTCTCACTGGAAACCTGCCTCGCAATGCTGGGCCCTGGTCCCAGCACCCAGGCCCGACTGCTGCGATACAGGACTGCCCTCTACTGAGCGTCTCGGGTAGCAGACGGCGGCCTCTACGGAGACACAGGGGCCTGTGCTTAGCAAATGTTCAATCCGTATTTATGCAATGAGTGAACAGAGATAAGTGACGCCCTAACCTTGTTCTCTCTGTGGCGATGGAGGACTAGTTCTCTTAGAGCCCCACTGGTTAAAGTGAGACAGTGTCAGGTGCTCATGGATGCTCCTGTCTGGGACTCAGAGCTGGGGAGCATCGATTCTCAGACTCCGGCGTGGTCTCGTCCGTGAGACCCATGGCGAACAGAGGCCCTGGGTGGCAGGGGTGGAGTGGGGCTGAGGGTTGAGGGTTACTTGCAAGGAGAGGAGCTCCAGGAGACCAGCAGGGCAGGAATGGGCTTTACCAGGAAGCTGTTCAAAGAATCACAAATCGATGGAAGGGATACAAACACAGCACCCGGGAAACCCAGCTGAGATTAGAGATGGGTGAAACCGATCTTTGCATGTAGCTCGTGGGCAGGTGTGGGCAGCTGGAAGTGGAGAATGAGGCCTGTTGGACAGAGAAGCATCCAGCCTGCAGCAGCTGAAGCAGGTGGTCCAGGACTGGAGCCCTTATCTGGAAGGATGGGCTCCTTAACGGGGACCCACACAACACTCTCAGAAGCCCAAGGGTGTGCAGGAGGACCTCATCCCCACCACTGCCCGGTTGCTGTGCCCACTCCAGCAGAGATGCTGGCCCCGCAGACACCGGCGCCAAGGAGAGTTCTGTGGATGGGGCTGTGGATTTGGGGGAAGACAAATGAGAATCAGGGATGCCTGCAGGCTTTTGCTTCATTCAGGTGGTCCAAAGCCTGGCAATAAGCTAAGCACTCCTCTATTGTCCATTCAAGTTCATGGCTCTAATGGAAAAAAAACAAAGTCAAGGTGCCTTATTTTTTATTTTGCAAAACAATGGCATTTCATTTTTCCAACAACCATTCCTACTAGTGTTTTATATTGTTGTCGCTATTTTTGGCCTAAAATAAAAATAGCTTAAAGACTTTTTCTCTATTCAAGTCTTCATTAACAATTATCAATCTCTATCATAGGACTGGCAGGGGTGGGGACCCTGAGGCCTTAAGGCCACATGTGGCCTTCTGTATTCCCAGGTGCGGCCTTTATTAAAAGGATTTGTTCTGTAAAATTTTGATTCAGTCAAGAGGCTGCACTCAAGGATCCAGGAGGTCACCTGTGGCCCCAGGGCGGCAGGTTCCCCCCCGCTGCTTGGAACTCAGGACTCAGGCATACAAAAATGACAGAAAAGCATTTATATCAGTGCCAGTATCTTTTCAGTTCAGAGGGAAGAAAAGGCTTGGTATGCTGAAGTTATTTCTGACTCCTTTAATAATTCAATCACTGTAATTAAATTTCTACTCTAATAGCTACAGTGAAAAAAACCCAAAACAACTAGCAACAATATCAGGTGATTAGAGAGCTGCCCCATGAACCAAAACGTATTTGATGGAAACTCAGAGAACTTTAGTCTCCCCCTCCCTCCCCGACAGGTGAGCTGGGTGCCTATCCCTTTCATTTAATTAGAACCTCGTTGTCTGGACCTAGGAGAGACGGAGACAATCACGCCTTTGTGTTTCTACCAAGCCCCGCTGGCTCCCTCAGTCCAGCGGAGGAGGACAGGGTGTGCTGCCAGCTCCCTTCTCTAATGTGTGGTCACTCGGGATGACTCTGCCCTTTTAAAGCAACAATTGGCTTTTTGTGGCACTATCTTCCATGTAAGCATGGCACAAGCATCTGAAAAGAGCCCTTTGGCTCATTGCTGCTTTTGTTGGTGTTATAATAGCCACTCGAGATTATTACTTCTTCCTCATGAGTGGCATTGGGCTTATGCAACCCGATGCCTCACTCCATCATCACAGAAAATCCCTTTTATTCTACTCTCTTGCTCCCACCCCCTTCAGTCTCCTAAAACTGCTTTCCTAAGGTGATTGGCCACCAATGGAAAAATCCGAAGTCCTTTTGGTTCCCTTACTTTCCTGACCTTTCAACGGACCTGTTGATACCTCCATCCTTCTTAAAATTCTTCCCTAAGAAACCCCCCTGGCAACTGGCAGCATCTCCCTCACTCTGCACCACTCTACACGCTGCCCGTAAGACGCAGGATGGGCCTGTGCTGACGACCACCCGTGATGGAGATGCTCACAGGTTCAGGCTCACACCAGCCACCAGGGCCTGCAAGCTCATGTCCCTGAAGCCACACTCTCCCCACCTTTCCCATCTGGACTACGAGGCTTGGTGTGTGTCTTCTCATTAGTCGTCAGCCACAGGACGTTGGCGGTCCACGGTGTTCAGTCTTGGACATTCTCTTCCTCTCTTCTCTCAGTAGTGAATTCCATCTACCTCTCTTGATATCTCAGTTTCTATCTCAGTTTCTATCTAAAGCCAGAAGAGCTCAACATGGAGTATTGAACTCAGAGCACTCTCTCTGTCTCTCTCCCCGCCCCATATATACGAGATGGTACATCTTCACCAAGATTGTGCCGCAGCACACCAAAGCAGCACCAGACGATACACAAACTCATTGCCTTTCTCTCCCTCTGATCACCTCCTTCCTCCCGTCAACCAGAGTCTAACCATTTCTGATTCTATTTCAGAAATGGCTCTTGGAATTAAAACTGTGAGTGTTTTAAACCATATTTGTGGGGTTTTTCTCTCTTTGCTTCAAGATAGTTGCCTTTATTTATGCTTTGATGAATACAGCATAGACTTCCATTTTTCACGTGGAAAGGAGTGAACGTCACCTCGTTTATCCATTCTGCTTGAGTACCAAGGATGGAGGCAGCTTATCTGATTGATCCAAATCCGTCCCACCTCATTAGTAATCAGTGAAGGGCTGTGCTTCCTAGGGTAGGCTCAGTGGCCCCTTCTCCACCTGTCGTGGGGCAGGTAAGCTCTGTGGGATTGGCCCTCTTATGATCCAGGGCAGAGAAGTCACGTCTGGCTTAGGTCCTTGGCCTAAGCTGTTTTCTTCAACCCAGCGTTTCCGGGAGATGAAAGGTGGAGAGCTTGGACATCAGTGTTTGCCCGGCTTAATACGGCACTGCCCCCCGGGCCCAGCGGGGACGTGGTCAGTGACGGGATTTGGGCCTCAAAGCCCACCCTTAACCTCTCCCATGACCAGGCAGGACATGCCGCCAAACTCCATGGAATCCCAAACAGATGGTGAGGAGAAATGCCCTGTGGGCAACAACAGAGAAAACGCTAAGGCAAGAAGAGACCCAAACAGAAAGGCCCCGGGAAAAGGCGCAAGGACCCGTAGGGCAAGGCATGAAGGAGGAGAATTTAGCGGCTGCTCCTTCTCAAATCTTCCTCCTTTTTCTTATTTGTGATATTTTTCCTTCTGGTCAAAGAAGTCACAATTTTTGTGGAGGATCTAGACCTTTATTTGTTCATCACAGAGCAAACTTTTCTGTCCATGGAAACTGATGTTCAAGAGAACTAAGAAATGACTGAGTGGATCATTTTTTAGTGTTTTTTGATCAGGTGAAACACTGACGTGGTACCACGTTACAACGTTCATAAGGAACTGCAGGTAGCCGCTGAGAAGGACGCCCGTCCTGCCCCCTGGCGCCACCTCGAGCCACCTCCCGCCCACTACTGCTCCTCTCCCGGAAGGCGTGAAGGTGACTGCATCCATCTGGGTCTGCGTCTCCTTCCAGAGACTTAGTGCTGCTTTTTCATACCTTAGAATGTATTTGTGCATCACTAGAATCCGAGGCAAAGGGACAGCAGTATCACAAATTAATTCGATCTTGGCTAGTCTGGCAGAGCAAAGATCTGGCCATGAAACACCAAGGTGAAGCACCCCAGGGAGAAACTACAAGCGGTTTTGAGAAAAGAAGCAGCCACTAGAACTTTCCTGCTGTAGTTGTAAAGACCTTCAACCTACAGCCCAGCCCTGCCTAACCCTGAGCCCAGCAGGACCTCTGCTCCCAAGAGCCACTGGGTTCTGAGTTCCCTGGCAGACGAAGCCCCACGTGCGTTCCTTGGGCACCGTCCCCTGGAACTTCAGCCTCGCCCCAGTGCACTGTGCACCCGCCGCCCAGAAGACCTGGCTTCTGTCCCATCCGCCTCGGCTGGAGCCCGGACAACTGGCCGGCCATTTGCAGCCAGCCTCCCTGTCTCCTGCATCTGGCCCTACAGCTGTTGCCAGACTGGCTCAGACGGAAGGAGCAGGGCGAACTGAAAACCATAACGCCAGAAAACAGGCTAGCAGTTTTCCAGCCTGTTAGGGCCTAGAATGAAAAGAAGGAAGGAAAGAAAGAAAGAAAGAAAGAAAGAAAGAAAGAAAGAAAGAAAGAAAGAAAGAAAGAAAGAAAGAAAGAAAGAAAGAAAGAAAGAAAGAAAGAAAGAAAGAAAGAAAGAAAGAAAGAGAAGAAAAACAATAGCAAAGAAATGAGAATAAATTTAATTTTGTGATGGAAGAAGTGTACTTATCTCATTAAATTCTAACTTATGATCTAGTCTTTCTTAACTTAATTTCCAGTCTGCTGCTCATGGACCATATCATTGTTATGATTTTATCTAGTGATAAATGTGCAAAATAATTAAAATAAAAACAATCTTAGGTTTTACCCTGCCAAAAAAATTGTAAGGTCAAATATGACAATTGGGCCTCGATTCTGGGCAGAGTGAGATTCAAGAAACCAGTAGGAAAATCATATGTAGCCATGGGGACACAGAGTTGGCTGTCAACAGGAGTCTTCCCTAAAAAGTTGATTATATAAGCCAGAAACTGGAATGACCATCTGTAGCTATATTACTAAATAATCTAAAATACTGCCACCCAATCAAAAACTTCAGCACTATTAAGAAGAATAAGATGGCAGGGTGAGGTGGCTCACGCCTGTAATCCTAGCTCTCTGGGAGGCCAAGGTGGCTGGATCTTTTGAGCACAGGAATTTGAGACCAGCCTGAGCAAGAACAAGACCCTGTCTCTACTAAAAATAGAAAAAGATTATCTGGGCAACTAAAAATACAAACAAAAACTTAGCCGGCATGGTGGCTTACGCCTGTAGTCCCAGCTACTCGGGAGGCTGAGGCAGGAGGATCACTTGAGCCCAGGAGATTGAGGTTGTTGTGAGCTAGGCTGATGTCATGGCACGATAGCCCAGATGAAAAAGTGAGACTCTGTCTCAAAAAAAAAAAAAAAAGAAGAAGAAGAAGATGAATGTGTGTGTGTTGATATGGTTAGGATTATCCAGATATTGCTAAGTAAAAAAGCAAATACAGAAACGCTCCCATCTCTATGAAAAAAGTGTATGTGTGTGTGTGTGTGTGTGTGTGTGTGTTAGATAGATAGATATTTGGTGTACCTGGGACTTTTCCAAAAAGATACACAAAGAACTCTTGGGGATGGTTACCTCTGGACAATGGAACTGAAGATGAAGAAAAGAAAGGAGACCCATGTTTTATTGTAAACCTTTCGTACTGTTTGAATGTGTTTTCTATGTGCATACAAATATTATTTTCATAATAACAAGAAAAGTCAAAAAACCCCATTTAGTTAATGAATATATGCACCAAAAGAAAAAAAATGCCTGCATATATGTGCAGATTTAAGAAGCTATAAATTCTGTACTGCATTCTAGACAGAAAGAATTAAAATACATATAGCAAGTGCCCAGAGAGTGAATGAGCACACCAGCAAATGCCAAATAGCCGTAAACAAGCGATTCCTGTTTGGCTGCATGAGGTCCATAAAAGTAGCCTTCAAGCATGGCTGAGACGTGGGGCCTGGGAGGCACATCCGGGGCAAAATTTATGGACAGCATCATATTTCCCGGAGCTGCTAGCCTCCTGCCTCAAGGTCGGGCTGCCAAGGTTAAATGAAACGTTAACATTTAGAGGTACTTTCCCGCGGAGGTGGAGGTGCAGAAGTTTAGCTCTTCTGAAACCTTTAACCTTTTGGGAAGGTGTCATGCTGCCAGCATCCTGAGTTCTCTGCAGGTTTTCAAGTGATCCTCTGCAGGGCTCACCCTGAGATCTAAAACAGTGGACTAAAAACACGCCTGGGAGACTGACTGCAGACATTTGGGGCCATGACTTAAAAATGAAATTTCTCCTTCCTGGTCTATGTGCAGGCGAATTATCTTTCATAATGGCATTTAATCTACATACCATTAACACCTCATCACATGAAAGCATTGGGAAAGTATCTCCCCAGCAGTTTCTGCAGGTAGTGGAGAACTGACTTTACACAGATTTTTTTTCACACATTCCGTATTAGTCTGGGCAAAACTGAGCACAGCGGTGTTAGACGAGAAGTGAGAGGGAGAGCCGGGTCTTTTACATTCGGCGCATTGCTCCTGAATATCTAGCCAGAGTTTCCTGTGTAAAGAAAGGACACCTTTCATTTTTAAAGGATGTGTGTTATGTATCAGTCCTTATCAGCCCCAAATGGAAGTGTCCTCTGTGTTGCTAAATGTGTGCAACAGCAACAGACACTCTGCTCTGCTTCGAGCCTCAGTGCCTCTTGCTGAAGGAACATTTTCCTGAAGAAACTATTCTTCCACACCATTTTTAATTTTTAATGAAATTCTTAATGAAATTGTGTGAGGAACAGAACATGTGGAAGATAGCATTGTCTTCCAAGGAACAACTGAATATGCTGGGGTAGTCTAACATGTCAGCATGACGGGTATTGATCTTGTCTGTTCACGTCAAATTGACCTTTGCCCTTCCCACAATAATTTCAGTAAACTCATTCCTTTTTTTTTTTATTTTTCCAGGGCATTGTAACCACAAAACCAAAGAACTTAGCAAGTTTGATTTACCCAGGGTCCAAACATAAAGTTATTTGTCTACTTTTCCCTTTCTAGAAACTTCTGTCATAGTCGCCAATACACATATTTAAAATATTGTAACAAAATCAGAGGATTCTCCTAGGCACCCATGCCTCCTGCGATCTTATAATCAAGTCGATGATGTAATCATTTCTTTGGGTTTTTAGGGTTGGAGAAGTCAACGTGGAAGGAAGGCCCTAACAGGAGCACCCAGATAAATAGCCAAAGATCATTATTTCCATAGTTAATCCTTTTGTAAAAGCACTGGGTCTTTATTTTTCCACTCCTTAAGGTTCTTGTAATGGGGGAACTCCCTTACTTGTTACATGATTTATTGAGTGTAAAATACTCAGCCGTGGGTTATGGCTAAACTGTTTATCCAGCCTCCATGTCCAACTAGGCAAAACACCCCGGGACTTCCAGACGGGTAAATGGCAGACATCTCTATGCCCCTGCACATGCTGCTGCCCCGTGAGGCCACGAAGTCATAACCGTACCCACGATAGGCAGGACGCTGCGGAGTCACGAGGCAACGCCCACGTGTGCGCTGTAGGAAGGCATTCGAGCGCAAGGCAGCAAATGGCTAAATCGTCATTTCCATGCAAAACACATTCTCTGGGGAAATAATTCAATATCCAGTCACGTGACTCATGGTTTGTGAATATAGCTTTTGCGTCCGGTGAGGGAATCATAAAACATAGTCCTGACTCTCTGAGTTTACAGACTAGTGGCAAATTCAGCCAAGTCACAGGCGAGAACAACTGAGTGGGGCGAGTCCCAAGGGAGGGGTGAGCCCCGAGCACAGATGCCGTGGGTGGGGGTTGGGAGGAGAGGGAGGGAGTGGTCGTGGGGCAAACGTCACCAGAGAGAACTTCTGTGAAGGGGACATCTAAGCAAGGAACATAACAAGCAGACGCTTGGGCAACTAAAATATGTTGTCAGCTCTTTGGTGTCTGTGATTCTGTCCCCGTATCTGCCTATAGGCATTGTGGTCCCCTTAGTGGGGAAAGGGGTGTCATAAGCCCATATAAGAAGACAATACGTGCTTATCCAGAAGGGCTCTGCACGGCATCTCCGGGTCAGGAGAGACCACGGGATGACAGCACAGATGTGATCTGGAAAGCACAGCTGACGACAAGACCCCTGGCAAGTCCAGGTGACAACCAAATCAGGAGTTTTCTCTGGGACCCCCAAGGGTCTCTACATATCAACTTCGTGTGGGGAATTTAAAAATGATACTTGAAATCACGCTAGTCGCTTAAAAGACCATCTCTGAAGGTTTACTGCAACGATGGTAACAGTGATAGCTACCACCCAAACGGCTTCCATTAACTCAGGGAAGGCTGTATGTTAGTTCATCGGCAACACCTCTCCGTTACAGGGTGTTATAACACCAAGAATTTAGCACTTTCTATGTCAAAGACTTATTTCGATGATACAATTGTGATGTTAAGCAGATGAATATTAAAAAGCAAGCCAGGAGAATTCTGAGGGAAAGGAAATTGGGTGTCGTCTGGACGATCCCGGGAAGGCTGCACACGATAGAGGAGGCTGTGCAGGTTCCCCGTGTGTGCTGCATGCCCTTCCAGGTAGAAGCACAGGAAAACATCCCGTCGCCATGCCCTCAGCACTGTGATCATAAACACGTGTCTCTTCTGTTCATCACATACTGAGTTTCCACTGTGCACAGGTGACTCTCTTGGCCACAAAAGCACAAAGGTTTATGAATTCTCTTAAGATATAGCCCCAATCTCAGTCTCAATTGTCTCGAAACAGCTCTCTCCCTCCCTCCTACTCTCCCTCCCTCCTTCTCTCTCTCTCCCTCCCTCCTTCTCTCTCTCTCTCCCTCCCTCCGACTTTCCCTCCCTCTTTCTCTCTCTCTCTGTAGCTTCACTCCTTCCCCTCTCAGAGCGTCTCCACTTCTCCCACCTGTGACCCACAGTCTGCTAAAGTCTACACACCCTTCCTCTCTGCACCTGTGCTGCCAAAGATCACCTCCTAACTGCTACACAGACTGGACCTCACTCCTCGTCCCTGCGGCATCCGGCGCTAATGACGGCATTCCTCCCCCAGACGCCCTCCGCCCTGGCTCGCACTGGCTTCCCCGCAGCTGTGGCTCCCAGGTCCCTGTGCCGTTAGCGGGTCGCTCACAGGGCCGCTTCCTTCCCTCCGCTCCCGAGTGGGAGCGTGTTCTCAGCCCTCTGCTCAGCGCTCTCCGCTCCACACCTGCCTTCCGGGCACCGCCTCATTGTCCCCGTGGATTCTTCTCCACCCCCCAACTTTTGTTGTGGTAAAATACACATAGCATAAAATTTACTATCTTGACCATTTTACATGTACAGTTCAGTGGGATTAAATATATCCATAATGTCGTGCGACGATCGCCACCATTCACCCCCATAACGCTTTTCATCTTGTAAAACCGAACCTCTATGCCCGTTAAAGAATAATGTTTAACTATTCCCTCCTTCCCCAGCCCCAGAAATCAGCATTCTGCTTTCTGTGTCTATGATTTTGGCCACTCGCGCAGGTGAAATCATATGGCATTTGTCTTTTTGTGACTAGCTCATTCCACTTAGCACACTGTCCTCAAGTTTCACTGGTGTGTCAGAATTTCCTTCCTTAAGGATGAATGAAATTCCACTATATGTACCACACTTTGCTTAGCCATTCTTCTGTGGATAATGGATATTATCCTGTGGATGGATAAGGTGCTTCCGCCGTTTGGCTATTATAAATAATGCTGCTATGAAAACATCTCTATCAGGACCTGCTTTCAATTTTGGGGGGTCTATACCCCAAAGTGAGATTGGAAGATTCTATTGTAATTCTATGTTTAATTTTTTGAGGAACCCCCAAACTGATTTCCATAGCAGCTGCACCACTTAAAATCCCACCAGCAGTGCACAGGTTTTCAATTTTTCTGCATCATCATTGACACTTATTCTCCATTTTGTTTTTTTAATTCTAACCGTCCAGATGGGCGTGAGGTGGTTCCTCATTGTGGTTTTGATTTGCATTTGCCTAATGATTAGTGATGTCGAACATTGCTTCATGTACGTGTTGCTCATTTGGATGCCTTCTTTGGAGAAAGCCCTTTGCCCACTTTTGAGTTGGGTTGTTCGTTTTTGGTTTTGTTGTTGTTTTTGTTGAGTTTACAGTGGATTCATCTTCCTCAGATATTTGCTGCTACCCTGCCCTGAGCTATGCCCGACCCCTGCCCACAGTTCCACTGGGATGTCCCACCAACACCTCGACCATCCCAAGTGACCTCGCCTTGCCCCGCAGGAGTCACCCTTCTCCTCCTCTAGTCCCTCTCTTGCCTCTTGCACGACCATCAACTCAACCTCACAGCCACGCCCCAGAGCGAAGCTGGAGGCTGGTGACGCCCCGCCACACACCTTTTGATGTAGAGTCTGAGGACAAGGCCTCTGCATTTGGAGGGGAATGAGACAGAGGGTGGCATCTGGGCCCACACGCGGCGGGAGCTCTACTGCCTTGGGCCAGGGGACCACTTAGTAGCTGCCGTGTCGTCTCCCTGCAGGCGTGGCGGGGCTCAGTGAGGGAAGGTGGGAGCCAAGTGGTGCTGGGCACTGTCAGACCTTGCACTTTAAACTGGGTGGGGAGGGGAGGGGCGTGGAGAGAACTCTGGCCCATCAGAGGCTCCCGCTTTCAACCCACTTTCAACCCACAACGCCCTGTAATAACACCTCCAACTTTAGTGCTGTCGAATGACTATTTTGAATATGATTTAAGAGTGAAAATAATAAAATTGCAAGTTATTTGTTATCTAGAACAACATAATTTATGATAATGCACAAAATCGATTTGCCTAACGTGATGACAGAGAAGAATGTTGCCAAAACATAAAGCCCAGCTTGGGGATGAAGATGGAACCCAGGAGACATTATCTCTCCCACTCGGTAAGGATTGCCTAGCAAGGCCCAGAGGACAGAGGGGGCGGGAAGAACAGCCCCTCTGTCACAGGGAAGATGCGACTCCCGCAGCCAGGGTGGACCCTCTGACAGCGGGGAATGGAGACCACCCTTTGGGCCACTGGCTTCATTTACAGAACTGCAGAAAGAGGATATAAATTAGGAGCATCCCATCTTATAAAGAGTGACTTCCCAGACCCGCTTCCCTGGGGGTCCTGGTGGCAGGATCCCGGCTCCCCTGCCCAGGAGTGAGCAGAGATGCTTGGGATGATGTGGACGCCTGCTGGGCCACCCTCCCAGGCCCAGGGAGCTGGAGCAGGGGCTGCCGTCTCCACCCTCTCCTGTGGCTCTGGTTTCTTGGGCAAATGGAGGCAGAGCTGGGTAGAGTGAATGCCCTGGTGTCAGCCTAGCTCACAGCAACCTCAAACTCCTGGGCTCAAGCGATCCTCCTGCCTCAGCCTCCCGAGTAGCTGGGACTACAGGCATGCGCCACCATGCCTGGCTAATGTTTTTCTATATATATTAGTTGGCCAATTAATTTCTTTCTATTTATGGTAGAGACGAGGTCTCGCTCTTGCTCAGGCTGGTTTCGAACTCCTGACCTCGAGCAATCCACCCTCCTCGGCCTCCCAGAGTGCTAGGATTACAGGCATGAGCCACCGTGCCCGGCCCAACTGGACAAATCTTAACGAGTAGTTTTAGGTTTAAGCCCAGGACAGCTAAGAAGGCCTGCTGGAAGGGAGTAGCTGGAAGAGGGAGTGATCAGCAGGGTGACCAGCAGAGTCGTGGCTCCCGCTCTGACTTCCCCGTCATTATGGATCTTTCCGGCAGCCCCCACTGAGAGTGTCCGGACGGGGACACAGCTGCACGCCCGAGGGCGGATGGGCTTCTTAACCAAGGCACAGCTGGACGGCTCCCGATGGCGCAGAGCCTGGGCCCTTGTGGGGTGACGACGCGACGGTGACAGGGCTGTGCCAATCGACGGAGGACGGCGTCTTGGCTGTGTAGACCTGTGATGGCGGCATTGAGCCATTATGCAGGAAACCGTCCCCAAAGCCATTCCCTGCTCAAAACCAGCTCCAGCTGGTATCTGAGTAGAGACTCCAATGGAATGTATTTGTGATTTTTTTTCGGTGACGTTTCACCAAAACAATTTGTCCCTGAAAAATCCAAATATCTGCCACAACTGACTGCGTTATTCATTTCCTGGGAAGATGCAGGAGCAGGGGAATATTTCACGTGTGCTCTATTTGTGACTCACGCTTTGCCGGAAGGAGCGCGTGGCTCAGGTTTCAGGGCGGCGTTTCCAGAGCCGGGAGACGCGGCCGTAACTCCTCTCAGCAGCCGATGCGGGGTGAGGGCCACTCTCTCGCTGCAGCGCCCCGTCTGCCAAGTGGAAGTGGCGACAGCGCCCAGCTCGGAGGCCGCGGGGACAGTCACACCGGCCGGGCAGGTACAGGGCCAGCACCGTGCCTGGAGGAATGTCAGCCCTCAGCACTGTCTTCTGTCCGATCGCATGTCTCCCTCGTCTCACCTCTGTGAGGCTTGCTGTGTGGCGGGCCGCCTGTCACCGAAATAGCCCCTCGCCAACGTGGCATATTTGGCCTGCAACTGTTCCAGTGAGTGGGGTCTGAAGATCTAATGTGAGATTACGTTTCCCAGTTTACAAGAGCACAAGGGCTGCATCCCCACTCTGCCCAGTTCATGCTGCAGACGTGTGTGGAGTGAGTGCATCACCCGGCTCGTTCGTTCTTTATCACACCCTTGGTTTTGTTTACTGAAATCTGCACCAGATCACCTACGTCTCCAGTCCTGAGTGTAATTGAATGACTATAAAAATCATTGTTTTTTTACAGCAGTTACCTTGCTTAGCAATGTAAAGTCAGCATTCCACAAGGTTAAGATGATATTTTTTCTGCCTTTAATTATTATGGCAATGTATGATGTGGGATGTGTGTGTGTGTAGTGTGTGTGTGGTATCTGTGGAGATGTGTGTGTGGCATGATGTGCGTGTGTGTGGTGTTGTGTATTTGTGGTGTGTATGTGTGTGTGCTGTGTGCTGTGGTGTATGTGTATGTATGGTGTGGTGTGGTGTGTGTTGTAATGTGTTTGTGTGTGGGTGTATGTGGTGTGAGTGGTGTATGTGTATGCGTGGTGTGGCATGTGTTGTCTTGTAGTGTGTTTGTGTGTATGGTAGGTGGTGTGTGTGATATATGTAGTGTTGTGTATGTGTGGTGTGTGTTGTATATGTGGTGTGTGTGGTATATTTGTATGTGTGGTGTGGCATGTGTTATCTTGTAGTGTGTTTGTGTGTGGTATGTGGTGTGTGGTGTATATGTACATGAATGTGGCATGTGTTGTGTTGTAGTGCCTATGTGTGTGTGGTAAGTGGTGTGTGTGATATATGTAGTATTGTGTATGTGTGTTGCATGTGTGGTGTGTGTTGCCATGTGTGTGTGGTGTGTGTGTTGTATGTGTATGCATGGTGTGGCATGTGTTATGTTGTAGTGCGTTTGTGTGTGTGGTATGTGGTGTGGGTGGAGTGTGTGTGGCGTGTGTGGTGTATGTGTATATGTGGTGTGGCATGTGTTGTAGTGTGTTTGTGTGTGCGGTGTGTGTGGTGTATGCGTATGCATGGTGTGGCATGTGATGTGTTGTAGTGTGTTTGTGTGTGCGGCATGTGGCGTGTGTGGCGTGTGTGGTGCACGGTGTGTGTCCGTGGTCTGTGTGTGAAGGGTCGTGTTGTTGAGTGAGGCGTGGCCAGCGGCTACACCCGAGCCCCGAGGCCGCGCTGGAGGGTCAGGGCGTCTCCTCTCCCCGCCTCACCGGAGGCCGGCCAGGCTGCCCAGACCTCCCCTGGGTCTCTCCTGGGCAGACTCCGGGCCAGGGGCGGAGGGGCCGGGACCGTCCTGCGAAGCCAGCTCGCACCGCGGGCCTGAGGCTGCATCCTGAGTGGGGCGAGCCCGCCGGCTGGCCCTCGGCTGGTGTCGGGGACTGGCTGAGGTCCCCACCATTCCCTGAGCTGACGAGAGTGGCCTGCTGGCCTGTGCTGTTCCCCGCAGTCTGGCTCATGCTGAGCACGGGCTGCCCTTCTGCGGGTCTGGAATGTGTGCACGAGCGTGTGCGGTGCTGCGTGACCAGCTGGGGACACCCGGGCACTGAGGCTGCAGCGAGTGTCCCTGGTGGGCACCCTGCAGGCGCGCACCACACCCCTTACCAAGGGGATCAGGCATGGCTGGTGCCGTCCGGCTGGGGAGGACTCTGGAAGCTCGTGCCCGGTTTCCTCTGGCCTTCATTCACCCTGCCAGGCTTTTCCCTTTGCCGATTTCACTTTGTGTCCTTTTGCTGTGACTACAACTGTATGCTGAGTCCTGTGAGCCCCAGGGCGTCAGTGGCCTGGGGGGCCCTGACACAACCGCCTTCCTCAGCGATGTGCGGGGATGAAGTGGGGCCCTTGAAAACCCCTGCAGGTGAAATCCCTCCTCGTGCAAGAGCTCTTAGGCAATCTGTGGGTCCAGGTGGGCCAGGTGGCATGGGAGACCCCACTCTGCACCCTAAGGCAGCCTTCTAGTGACGCTCTCCTAGGAACATCGGGTCGCCTTGCACAGGGAAAGTCTTGTTCTCTAAGCTGGAATGTGGAGGGAGGGGAAAAGAGGTTTTGTGGCCCTGCCACAAAGCTGCTCAGGGCCATTAAAAATCCTAAAGAGTTTATTTTTCTAACATTCTAATATAAGACAATGTTTTTATCATTTTTTTTAATTTCCAAAACAACTAAGTTTTCACGATGATAATTTATGACATAATTAAAACACAGAAATTTGAATGTAACACAGAAATGTAAACACTTTAGCAGATTGTTAATTTTTTAAAAAAAATTAAGCCTTAATGTTAGAACTTGTGCTGTTTTGAAATATCATAAAAACCTACTGCCCTTTGTCTACTGCCTAAGAACCACAAGCCCATCCCAAAATCAAGCTGAACATTTGAAAAGAAATGTGGGATGGTTATTTTTTTTTTTTCCTGAATGGATTAAACCTTTGTAGGTCAAAAATCTGCAAGGATGGTTGAGTCCCTGGGAAAACCGACGCTCTGATTGGCAATCGGAATGCATGCCTGGGCACGTGCTGAGCCGCCACAGGTTACTGACGGCCAGAAACTGCATTGGCTGTAGTGCAGCGCTATTGTTACAAATGCACGCATGCACTTACGAGCACGTACATGCGCGCAGGCATATGTCCATCTCAGAGTAGCGCAGGAGGCAGATCTGAGTTGCAATCCTGGATTTTCTTTTTTTTTTTTTGAGACAGAGTCTCACTCTATTGCCCAGGCTAGAGTGAGTGCCGTGGCATCAGCCTAGCTCACAGCAACCTCAAACTCCTGGGCTCAAGCGATCCTGCTGCCTCAGCCTCCCAAGTAGCTGGGAATACAGGCATGCACCACCATGCCCGGCTAATTTTTTGTATATATATATTTTTTAGTTGGTCAGTTCGTTTCTTTCTATTTTTAGTAGAGATGGGATCTCACTCAGGCTGGTTTCGAACTCCTGACCTCGAGCAATCCGCCCGCCTCGGCCTCCCAGAGTGCTGGGATTACAGGCGTGAGCCACAACGCCCGGCCAATCCTGGATTTTCCACCTGTTGGCTCTGTGATTGAAGAGAACTTTCCTGACTGCCCTCAGCCTCGTTTTTTTTCTGGTCCATAAAAGTTGCACAGATCCACAGATGGATTATTCCTCCATCTGTGGGTGCTGCGAGGGTGCCATGAACACAGCGTGAGGAGGCGCTGCAGCCTGGGAGGCCGGTGGGCAGGCTCACTGACGGGAGAAGTAGACCGGGCTCCCTTTGCCCTGGACGGTGCTGAGTCATTTAACTTCTCCGTGCCTCAGTTTCCCCCACTGTAACGCTGGCATAGCTGTTGAGCCCACCTCAAGTGGCCTTTCCGAGAATCACATGAATTGAGCCACGTGGAGCACGTGGCCCAGCCTCAGCACTCAGTAAACGCTTGCTGCTGCTGCTATTACTCTCACCCAAAAGCATCCTGATGCCGCGCTTCTCTGGCATCTTGCTTTGCACGGTTTCTTGCATCCAATCTGTTTCTTTCACATCAAACAGATTGCAAATCTTTTTTCTAAAAAATAAAAATGAGTTAAGAGAGTGTAGTACTCTAGAAAGCAAGGGGGAGAAAGGAGAGTTCCAACTGATGTCCAAAAAAAGGAGTGATGCGGAGCAGAGAATGGGAACGCGGGTGCGGAGGGGACAGTCCTGATACCAGGAGTCGGGAAAAGCAGAAGTGTCCAGACCTAAACTATCTGGACAATGGTGGGAGGCGGCATCCTGAATCTGCACGCTGCGAGACTGAAGGAGAGAAAGCGCTCCTGTCATTCTCTACCCACAGCTGATGTTCTTCAAGTGTCTCGTTCCTCTCCTGCAGGTGGGCTCGCCTCCGAGGCCGCAGATGCCTGGCAGGTAAGGGGCCGTGCATCATCTCCAGCTAGAATCTCACCCCCGAGACTGGACAAAGGACTCACAAGAATCCATCAAACCATTTCCGGTTTCCCTAGAAACACCGTTAGTGAATGGAGCTGCAGTAGTCACTTGCACTAGCCTCCGCTGGGCCCTGGTGGGCACAAGAGGTCGACTTTGGGAGAAAGTTCCAAAGAACCCGGCTTATCTGTAAGAGAAACGTTCGCAGATTCCACAGCCGAGCTGGCTGAGCAGTCGTAAGGCGGGAGAACAGAATGAAATGGATTGGACCGCGAGACGGGGAGCGGAGCGTCGCTGAGCAGTGCCGTCGTGCACGTGCGCTTCCAGGTGCTCCTGAAACAAAGGCTCTGAGTCATGCTGCGTTTTAGGACGAGCATAGGCTAGCAGCGCTCCGACGGCTTGACAGCGAGCCGGTGGTTCCTTTATTCCTCCAGTCACCCAGCAGGAAGCAGTTGCTGGGCACCACACGCGTGCCAGAGCAGGGCCACCGTGGGGAGGAGAGACGGCAGGGCCCTGCCTGCATGGGGCCACGCAACTCAGAGCACAGTGGTGCTGGCCATGAGGACTGGATTATTGCTCAGGCCAGAGTTTGGCTGCAAAGAAATGTGTGGTAGACAGGTGAGAGGGAGGAACGCAGAGAATTGCATTTTATGGCAGACATTGTCTTACTGCATTCAGGCTGCTATAACAGGGTGCCATAGGCCGGGGCTTAGACGTCTATTTCCTCACAGTTCTAGAGGCTGGGAAGTCTAAGATCCAGGCACACAGTCAGTGTCTGGTGAGGGCCTCCTTCCTGGTTCACAGATGATGCCTCCTGGCTGCTCCTCGCATGGCGGAAGGGGCAAGGCAGCCCCCAGCGGAGTCCCTTTTCGTAAGCGCACTAGTCCCATTCCTGAGCACTCTGCTCTCCAAAAGGCCCCGCCTCCTCACAACATCGCGTTGCAGGTTAGATTTCGACATGTGATTTGGGGGTGGTGGTTGGGGGAGACACAGACAACGTTCAGTCGACGGCATACATAAATATAAAGGATTTAAGATCCGTTTTCTTAAACTAGCACAAAAGTGTGCCTAGAAGTATATAAAGTCTGAATAAATATGGAACACCTTCGTGGAGCAATTTTACTTGAAAATTTGAGGAAAACACGTGATGTTTAAAAATATAGATAAGTTATGTTGGGGAAGAGCAAAATTTGCACTAAATTTTATGGTGAATCACAAAACTTCAAAGAAATCTGTTACTTGTAGCAGCACCTTCAGACTGTGATCCCAGATCCCGGGGCAGGGTGGGGTGGGATGAGTTGACTCTGTCTTGCCACTAAAGTAGTCAATGGAAAAAAAATCTGAGTAAGTCCCATTTCAGTCGGTTTTCCCTATTTCTAAATATTCTGGCTAAATTTTTCATTTAAAGTAATTTATAAATATTACTCTTTGCAGTAGAATGGGTGTGGTTTAGAAGGCAATAGTATTCGGTGTGCATGAAAACAAGCCTTAACTGAGGTCTTGGCAGCTCTGCACTCTCAGATAGGAACCTAATTGCCATTTTTGATCGTTGTAATTTGAGTATAGAAGCTGTTCCAAGGAAAACTATCCAAATGGCATATTACTTTCCAAAAGCAAAAACCTCATAAATAACAGCTGATGTTAAAATACATTAAGTAATCGGTTTGGGACACGTTCAAGGAAGATGAGCTGTTGGATGATCCAAACTCTCCATCTGTAGCCATGGTCAAGCTAAGGGTAGGCTGAGTGCACCGACAGCGAAACACAGCATTGGCCCCTGGAGAGCAGCTGAGTCATTTGAACGGTTTTAGAAATAATGAGATTATGGCTCCCTAACAGTGCTCCTCAAAGGCCGCCGTGAATGAAGATTGCCTGGGATGCTCACTGAACGTGCGGATTACCAGTTTCCACCTCTGATGATAGGGGTTCAATATGTTTCAGTAGTTTGGGGGACGTGCACGTGCAGGTCCTCACCCAACTGCCTCTTGAGACAATCTGGCCCCAGGCGGCCCACGGATAGACTGCATCGCAGTTCCACGAGCCCCTGGGATGGAAAATCAGTGTTGCGTGTTCGTTTTCCTGGAGAGGATCCCTGTCCTTCTTTGGATTCTGATTAAATAGCACTTCTGGCACGTTACAAAGGCGACCACGTGGCTGCGCTCTGCAGTCGGCAAAATAAGGAGCGGAGAGTTAGTTACGCGAATTGGCATGACCACTTTAGCGCATGAATAGAAGGAAGCAAGTCCAGATCTTAAAATAAAATATTGGGCCAAGAAAGGAGAGAAAATATCGGATAGACGTCCCAGGGCGCAGCAGTCAACGTCTTCAGATCTCGGCTCTGTCTCCTGGTCAACATAGGCACCGCCGTCCCCACGGCAGGGAGGTTGTGAGCGGCAGGTGCCGCTCGCAGGTGAAGCGTGTCCTCAGACTTTCAGGTTGTCTTCAGCCTCCCGAGAGACCGACCAAGACGTCCAGATGCTGGCGTCACGTCACCGTGGGGACAGAGATTTGTGTTTCTCTGGGTTTCGGGTTTTTCTTCCACTCACTGGAGCTCTCAAGGGCCCCATAAATAGATGTCAAAGGGAGGTTGGAAAATTGAAGAGGGAAATATTTTATTGGCACCAACGAGAAAAGAATCAAGTGAGAAAAATAGGAGGAGGAGAACAGGACCGTGCTGACGTTCCTGAAAGACGGATTTCTCTTCCAAGGCAAGCGTTTTATCTATGTGACCAGGTGCCGGGAACAGAGTGTCCTATCAATGCGGCTGTGAGGGTGCTGCGCACCAGGAGGACCTGCCACCCTTTGCAGAGAAGCGTCGGGGTGAAAGGTCTCGGGATGAAGAGTAAAGACACGGGCCCCACCCTGGTGAGTGGGAGTTTTGCGTTAGAGGGACGGCCGGGCTTGGCTCTCCGTGTCCTCCGTGACCAAGCCCCTCGCCCTGGCCCCTTGCTTCGGGACCTGACCTTGCTCTGTGCCCTCCCTGTGGGCCCGCCATCCTAGAGCAAGGCTGCCCTGCCTGGGGCGCACTTCCGTTCTCTCGGTTCCTCCCCCAGAGCGCGGGGCCGCTGCGCTCGCTCCCACCCCAGCCCCAGCTCCGAGCGGGAGCCCAGGACCCTCACCTGCTGGAGACGGTGGTCGTGAAGGGTTTCCGCCGCCTCTCGCTGCAGTTACTCCTCGCTCCCGGGCCCAGAGGGGGTCTCTGCCTGTGCTTGCCGGAGGGAGTGTGCGTGGGCTCCTGGGCTGGAGACATGAAGCCGGAGGGACAAGAGTCTGGCACCTTCCTCCTCTAGGGCCGGCCCACCAAGTGCTGGCAAGCTGCTGCCGCAATTTGGGGCGTCCCAGGGCCCCTAAGAGGAAGGCAACGTTGCCAGCTGAGTCTCCTGAGATCCAACACCTCTGACGGTGGCCTCAGCTGGCTGGAGAGAGGTGGGTGAAGGGACTTCTTAAGGCTTCAGGGAGCCGGGGACGGGGGGGGCCGGTATGACGTGGGGCCACAGGCAGGTTTTGGCTGGGGCCGCAGCCACGGAGGTCCCACACCAGGCGGCGAGAGGGCGGGCGGGCTGGGGGTGAATCCCCTGCCTCCCCTCCCGCGCCCTGAGGAGCGCTGCTCAGGGCTCCCACCGACCGATTCACTCAGACGCCGGAGGACAAGGGGCCCGGGGAGGCAGCCTCGAGAGCTCGGCCTCCCGCCACACAGCAGCCCAGAGGGGCGTGGGGAGGAGACGCGCATGTGAGAGGGGGGGGGCGGGAGAAATGGGTGAGAACCAGCACAAATCCACAGCAAGGAAGTAGATGACAGGCCGTGACCCGGTTGTGGCCACAGAACTTGACCCTGAGCGAACCTCCTTCTGTCTGCAGCTGTTGGTAGAAGAGTTTTGGGGAACGACCCGTGCTGCCGGGTGGTTTTATGAAACTGTCAAAGGATGGTGCTGTGGAGTAACTGTATCCCCAAAATCCAAATGCTCAAGCCCCAACCTTCAATGTGACTGTATCTGGGGTGAAGGAAAACGGAATATGTCACCCCAAAATATGCCTCCTTAACATAAGAATTATTTTGAGCTAAAGGTAATTAAGAAGCATCAAATGCAAGAAAAGCTCTCTTTACCTCCCGCTTCTGTCTAAAGATGAAATATAAATGCTTCTCCTTTCCTGGAGATGATCTAGACTTACTTAACAGCCTGGAGACAAGCCCAGAGGAATCTGTACACAAACCTCTCCCCCACCCCCAGTTTCTTCGCCTGTATCTACCCTCCCACAGTCGCCTGCCCTTGTAAACCTGAAACCGCTTTCCTTGTTCTGTCATTTCTCCCCAGTTACCAGACACTCTGGGGTCCCAAGCTGCCTCCTGGAGCTACTCACCTCTGGGGACTCCCGTGTGTAACGTGCCCTTCATATATGTTAATAAACTTCTGTTTGCTTTTTCTCTTGTTAATCTTTTCTTACAGGGCCCCCAGCCAAGAATGAGAAGGATGGAAGGAAAAGATTTTTTCCTCTTCTACAAGAGACAGGGCCTTTTTGGGTAATTAAGATTTGCTACGGTTTAATGTATATGTCCCTCCAAAATTCATATGTTGGAACCGAATGCCCAATGAGATAGTATGAAGAGGTGGGGCCTTTCGGGGAGTGATTAAGTCCTGAGGGCTCTGCCCTCATGAGTGGGATTTGTGCCCTAATAAAGAGGCTTCAGAGAACTGCCTGGAGCTTCCCATCTCTGCTCACATCTCTCCTGCCGTATGAGGACACAGCGATCCCCCTTCCAGAGGATGCAGCAACAAGGCCCCATCTTGGAAGCAGAAACACCACACACAGAATCCGCCAGAACCTTGATCTTGGACTTCCCAGCCTCCACAACTGTGAGAAACAAATTTCTGTTCTTTATATGTTCCCTGGTCTAAAGTATTTTGGTATAGCAGCAAGAATGACTAAGATAGGTTAAATGAGTTCACAAGGGTGGGGCCCTGACCCAGGAGGATTAGTGCCTTGACGAGAAGAGGGAGAGACAACCGAGACCCTTCTCCGTCTCACAGAGGAAAGGCCCCGTGGGGACACAGTGAGAAGGTGGCCATCTACAAGCCAGGAAAGGAGCCCCACCACACACCAGCCCTGCCAGACCTCCACCCAGGACTCTGGCCTCCAGAACTGTGACAAAATAAATGTCTGTTGTCTAAGCCACCCAGTCTGCGGTATTTTGTTACGACAGACCAAGCTGACTAGGGCTGATGGAAACTCCCTAGAAGGGCTCAGACATCCATGTAGGAATTAGCTTACATGGAAGTTGTCTATTGGCAAAACGATGGATAAAGAAGAGCCTTTGTTGACAAACCCTCTGGCTAATTCTCTTAAAATTCTGAATCTTCTCTCATTCTTCAAAAGGAGACCTAGAAATGATTTGGGGCTCCACAAAGAAAAAAGAGTGCCTTCTTTGACCTTGGTGAAGATTTCCCTAAAACAGGCAAAAATCAGCAATGGAGGAGGCTTCAGGGAGGGAAGGGTCCAGGCACCCTGGGCTGGGTCTGGGGCATCCCTGGTGGACACAGAAAAGGAGCTCTGGTCAGGTGAGGGCTGGGTGGCCCAAAAGGTCACTGTGACCCCATGGGAGGAGTGACCACCAGGGACATCAGCTGGTATGAAGATGTCTTGGCCAACAACTCCCAGGTTCGGCTGTGGGGTGGTCTGGCAAGGAGCAAGATGGATAGTCCAGGCACAGGCCCTGTCGGATCTTGAGCCGTCTGGAGGTGGCCATGAAGGCATCCTCGATGGACGGCAGCACCGGGTTGCCTGGGGAGGAGTGGCTTGACGGCTAATTGGTACCTGGGCACTGGAACCTCCTCTCTTGGGCCTTCTTATTTGGACTCATGTCTGAAACAGTGTCGATTTGAACTATTCACCATGTCTTGATGATACAGCAGATTTCTGCTGATTGACAGTCATTTGGGCCTCTTATTTTACCTTATTTACCAGAGTTGGTTATTGTGGAGACAGTAACTGCCCATCTCCTTGAGGTACCCCTGGGTAACTTACAGTGACCCATATATGTCCCCATGCCCAGACATATCAATATATCCTCCAAATTCAGTGAAGAAATGACTATTTTCACATGATACAACAACAAAAGGATACCATTAACTTTATTCATACAAATTCCCTGTGATAAAATTCCCATGATAACTCGATTTGGGTTGGATATGCTATTGTTTTAATAAATTACTTAACTCTTTTTGCTAGGAGACTATTTAGGATGTTTGCTTCTATATTTGTGAATGCAATGAGTGCAGAGTTTCCTTTTTTGCATCGTGTTAGTAAGTAATTGGCATAGGAATTGTGTTAGCTTTGTGAAATTTATTGACCTACATGAAGAAAAACTGTAAAACTTTACTGAGGGATAAAAAAGTTAAAAAAAAATAGACTGAGATATCCCATACTGGATGGGAAAAATATTTAAAAAGTGTTAATTCTTCCCAAATTAATTTTTTAGATTTCACCATCTCATTGGAATTACATTTTAGAATTTGGTAAAATAACTATAAAGTTCACATTGAAGGAAAAAATACAGATAGGAGTCATTTTGCTATGATGGGTTCTCAGGGTATTTTCTAATGGTGCAGTAAGTAGTATATGAAGTTTTTTGTTTAACTTACACAGGTAAGCTTTCTTTCCAATGCAAACACTATGTGTCAATTCACACTTGAACGTTTGGTGTAACACACACAAAGCCCTACTTACCTGGCATATGATATATTAAGTATAATTTCCATTTTATTTTTTCCCAAAGGGTAGCTTTTCCTCAGTCGTCACGGACCCAACTCCTTGCATGGGCTTTGGTGGAGGTCGCGGGGCAGCCCCCGTGGGTCTAAATCGGGTGGGGGGTTCCTTGCGGGCTTCCTGGGAAGGATTCCTGACTACCTCGCCGGGACTGGCACCACTCGCACAGGAGGCAGCTTCACGGACGGCTTGGGAAGCACACAGGCCTCTAAGACAGTTGCTTCAGAAATGTCCCTGATGGCTGCGACCTCCTCTATGTTCCGAATGACGAAATTCTTTACAGCTTTGTCTCCAGGCACACGCTGGGCACAGTTCATGCCATGAACAGGTTGCAAGTGGCCACGGCCCTTTTTGGCATGACCGTTGTTCCCTCTTTCCTTTGTCATCTTGGAAGTGAGGACGACAAAGAGGCTGGACTCGATTTTTTTAGCAAATAAGTTTTGTTTGTTTGTTTGGCCCTTGTTACTGACCTCACCGTATGCAAGGACACTGTGGTGGTGGTCAGGGAACGTGAGCTGTGAAATGTCTGCTTTGGGGAATTCGATGAGTTCTCTTTGTAGCCAGAAGTCAGCACGTTTATTCATGCTCCTTTATAAGTTCTTGTAGGTAAAGGGTTGGGGTTGTGGTTACACAGGTAGTTTACTAATTAGAAATTTCAAATCTGTCATATTCCTATGTATGTCCTTTCTACTTGTAGGACAGTGGTGTAGGAACAGTTTCCACTACCTGGTATCCATCCGATTTTCCTTATGCCTTTGACATATTCACTGTATGGCTTACATATTTAAATGTAAAGCTCTGTGAGGATGAGCCCTTCTATTTATGTCAAATCTTTTACTAATATAAAATTATGTCTTTTGACCTATTTAATTCTTTTCCCTGTATCCTCTTTTGCCCTTTTACGAACATTTCAATTCCTGCATCCTTTTCACTTATGTTTGCTGAATATATCTTTCCCTTATTGTTTGTTTTTAACGTTTCTGAGTCATTTTATTTTTAGATGTGTCTTATAGCAGAATATCTTTAGGCTTAAAAAAGATTAATCTATGTTTGCCCTTTTAACAGAAATTTAATCCATGTGCACTTATCATAATAACAAATACATCTGATATGTTTTTGTCATCTTTATTCTTTACTCTTTTTAAGTTATTTTGGTTGGACTTAGGTTTTAATTTTTTTGGCAAACATAAACGATGTTTTGTTTACTTTAATATTCTACAGTAATTTGAAGGTTGGCATCCTCATTTTAATTGTACCAGTCAGGGACCTTGAAGAGAAGTGGGAAGGATGTTTCTTTAATCGACTGGAACTTCCTGGGACTTCTACTTCAGAGGTTCACAGACCGGGAGAGCCAGGATAGGTGGGGGAGAAGACGTTTTGAAAACTTCCAGTTGGATTATGGGTGTGACCAGCACCTCCAGATCCTCCCACCCCTCCCCCCCCTCTGGTCCTGCACATGGGCACCTGCGCTCTCCCGGGACGGGTGGGCTTGGCTGGCCCCTTGCACTGCCCTCCCAGCACTGTCTAACAGGGGACAGGACAGGCTTCAGTCCCACTGGCCTTCATCCAAACTCCTAAGTCATGCCGGGGGCTGGAGGGGTTAGAGGAGTTTTCAGAGCAAGAAACAGCCCAGGGCTCATGCCCAGCTGCCAGCTCTGATGTGTCAGTCAGCACCTGTGCACTCGCGGCTGTTCACAGAAGCCACTGACCCGCAGACACCTGTGCTATGCTGGAGACTGTAAATCCATGACTGGAAAAGCATCGGTACCCTTGGTTTTCCGGGGTGAGGGGATGGTCATTCAGTCTCTCTCTTCCAAAAGGAAGGAGAGGAAGGAGGGGGGAAAGAAGAGAGGGAGGGAGAAGGAAGGAAGGAGGATGAAGGAGAAAGGAAAACACCGAAGTGCAGGACAAAGGCAGATGCGAAATCGGCCCACACGCAGCAGAAGCGGGTGCATAAAGCAGGAGAGCACTGCTTTCCAGCTTATGGAATCTGACCCACCCCAGGGATATTCAAGTTTGGGCATTTAAGAGAAAAGGGTGCGAGCACGTCCCGGACCATGTGCCTCACCTCCGGGGCGTTTTCATGGAGATGGCTGGCCTTGATTCCCAGCCCGGCGTTACCATGGCAACCGAGCATCCTCCTCTGGCACTGAGAGGAGGAAAGATGGCCACGGAGCTGCGGGATGCTCAGGAGGTTTACAGCAGGACCCGGCGCAAGCTTGCAGGATGGGAATAAACGGAGCTGAACTCGTCAGAGGCCCCCCCACTTCTCCGAGCCCGGCTAGCGGAGAGCATTTGTCCGAGTAGCGTTCTCAGGCTGATTTCCCAGAGGGAAAAATTCTCACTGCATCCTTAGTCTGAGGAGACAATCCTCTATGAGTCTGCTTTCTCCATGTGTCAGAATAGCATGTTTTTCATTCATATATAGCTAGGTGAAGAAAAGGTTTAAAGTAATTCTTTTGTAAATACAGAGTGGTGCACTAGTGCCTAATAATTGTGGAAAAGAATCGAAAGAATACAAATAAATAAATAGAATGTAAGCATAAAACACAGGTGCCCCCCCACCACACCCACTTCTGCACACTGCTCTGCAGAGCCCAGCTGTGGCTGGAGCTCTGCGATCCCCACTTCTGCCTTGGGGGTTTTGGCCACCGACAGGGCCCCAGGAGTCCGAGGGGGCCTAGTGAGGGATCTGGGGAAGCAAAACGCTAGCCACCCACAGAGGCAGGAGCTCAGCCCAGGAACCGGAAGAACAGTGGGGTTGGAAGAAACAATCTTTTCCCCAGGGACTCTGAGCTTCTCTTTGCAACTGCAGACGAAGACCTCGTGCTCTGCATCTGCGGCTCACGCTCGCAGCACCGGCCGCTGGGACAGACCCTGGGAAGCTCCTCCTGCCCCTCTCCTTCCACTGCTCCCCTTGGCGGCTCAGACCAGCTTCAGAATGGGGCTTTCGGCTCTCCTTCCTCAGGTCACAGACTTCTCTGTCCACGAGCAAGCCCCTCCCCATGTCCCCAGCTCTGCAAATATATACAGAAGAAATTGGGGACAATGAAACACAGCTGTAGCCCCTGGGGCCTGTGGTGACTCCAGGGAGGAGTCCACGGCAGCCTACAGAGCCTAAGGGGGTTCTCCTGGCCGCTGATACCTGGCAGGATGGCAGAGGCTGGGCACAGGCGCCTGGGGCCTTGCTCTAAGGGCGGGCGCTCTGAGGAGGCTGCCCAGGGAGGCTGCTCTGAGGAGAACATGGGTTCTACTGAACAGCTGGGGAAAGGCAGGAGGTACAACCCTCTACAACAAGGAGGATTTCAGACTAGCACCGAGTAGTTCTGTGGAATAGATCAAAAAGCAGAGTGTGTTGGAGACACACTCGCAAGACAGGCAGGACAGACAGGGACAGTGCTTCATCTGGAGGAGCTTTGGTTCGAGATCCCTGCCCAGAAGGGCTGTCCTGAGTTGGTTGGAACCCAACTGCAGCATGTCTTGTCAAGTCAGTTTGACACTCGGGAAGTCTCTGTGACCTTCAGATTAGAGTAACTAAGATGTCCATCGATCGATCACTTTTATCCCCCAAACAGTGTCAGGCCTCCTGGCATGTGACTACAGCTGGAATATTTTCAGGGCCATGAGCTAGGTCCACAGATAATTGACAAGAAATGCAAATCAGGTGCCAATTCACAGTGTTCAGAAAATTTCCATTTAAATTGCTAATCAAGCGGAATCCACTTGCAAATGCAGAAATCAACATGTACATAAATTATCTGGAAAACTGCAAAGCTCTGTAGAAGACCTGGCACCAGCTAGTCTGTGTCATATGACAGAGACATCACAATGTCTCTGGATACAGTGACCCTCCCAACATCATCCAAGCATGTTATTGTTGAGCTCTCTAGAAAGCCTGGGAGCCAGCCCTTCCAAAATGTATTTCTCAGAATGAAGATGCTCCATGGGATGGTTATTGGTAGGTGTCTTACACACTTGCTGAAAGAAATCTGAGAGATAGAGCATCCCATATCCCCTCTAGGAAAGTCAGAATACATAACGGTGCATTCCGGATTCTGAGAAGCCCTGCAGGACAAAACCCACTTCCCTCAGTTGATTTGTTGCTGCGTTTCCGGGAGGCAGTAGACCGGGAAGGGCACCTTTCCGGTGACACACCTGTTCCCTCTGTGGGCTGTGCACGTTGGGAAGTGCTGCTCTACAGCCAACTGTGAGTTTTGCCATCACCAGTGTCATTGCTTACACTGTCACGGGAGACGACGCCCACACCAGCAAGTAGGGAAACAAAGCACAGCTGCTCCTCTTTAAGCCGACACCCCATTGCAAATAAGCAACTGCTTTGCGGGCTTCCCATCTGTTGTCTGTTCACGTCGAAATGAAAACCCCCCGTCGGACTAAGAAACGGATGGTCTGTGTTCAGCCCCTCTAAGAATGGCACCGAGTTGACAGCAAACGCCACCCCTGCCCTGCTCCACAACCCTCCGTGGCTCCCCATGGCCCAAGAGGGCTCCTCGTTATTCTGCCTGTCCTGCTGTGTCCCCAGCCCTCCTCCCCTCCGAGCTTCAGTCCGATTGCGCTTCTCATTGCCCCTCTACCGTGAGCTCCTCTGCTCCTGCAGAGCAAGCTTCTCTTCTTCCACGTACCCACAGCAGGGTCAGCACACTTTGCCCAAAAAGATCAGACAGCAATATTTTAGGCTCTGAGGGCCACACGATCACTTCCAAAACTCAGCTCAGTCATCGCAGTGTGAAAGCAGCCAGCGGTGATACGTCTACAGATGGGCACGGCCGGTCCCACTAAAGCTATTCACAAAAACAGGCTCAGGGGCTGTAGTTTGCTGACCCTGGTCTGTACGATTGTCCATTCTTTAAGGATGATTTCTAGTCTTAGTCTGTGACTCTTTCATCCATAACTTTGCCACACATGCTTCATTTTACTTCCTCACTGGTCATAAGGAAGGGGCAGAGATTTAACAGGAAGCACCTACCGTGGTCTAGTTTTCACATGGAAAATGCTGTTGAATTCTCCCAATAACTATTTTGTTTTTGAAACAGAGTCTCACTTTGTTGCCCAGGCTAGAGTGAGTGCCGTGGTGTCAGCCTAGCTCACAGCAACCTCAGACTCCTGGGCTCAAGCAATCCTCCTGCCTCAGCCTCCTGAGTAGCTGGGACTACAGGCATGCACCACCATGCCTGGCTAATTTTTTCTATATATTTTTAGTGGGCCAATTAATTTTCTTTCTATTTATAGTAGAGACGGGGCCAAGGCGGGCGGATTGCTCAAGGTCAGGAGTTCGAAACCAGCCTAAGCAAGATCGAGATCCCGTCTCTACTATATATATTAGTTGGCCAATTAATTTCTTTCTACTTTTAGTAGAGATGGGGTCTCGCTCTTGCTCAGGCTGGTTTTGAACTCCTGACCTCAAGCGATCCTCCCGCCTTGGCCTCCCAGAGTGCTAGGATTACAGGCGTGAGCCACCGCGCCCAGCCCGAATTCTCCCAATAGCTATTATTCATGCCTTAGAGATGACAACCTAGGCCCAGAGTGACATGTCTATGAAAAACAGACTCATCTGCACAATTCCCTGCCCTGAGCGTCCCCCGACACCCATTCTCAGGTCACCACCCTGTGCTGGGCGCATCCTTTAAGTGCACTCACAAACGCCACCTTGCTCGAAACCTACAGCACCCCGGGGGTGTAGGGACTGCCCTTGGCCCCATTTGCAGGTGTATAAAGTGAGGCTTTGAGCTCACCAGCAAGACTGCCAGGTCACACTGCCGGTTGCCAGCAAGGCCAGGATTCAAATCACATCTTTAGTCCCCGGAGTTGATTTCACTACGTTGTTTTCAGTTAGCCCAAACAGCCTTTGGTGTGAGATTCAGAGGTCAGAGGCATTTAGTGACGCTTTCCAAAACGTGCTGAACAATTCAATTTGCAGCCTGACCGAGGGGCGGTTAGGACCACTGAGAGGAGATTCATTTGCATTCTGATTCCTAATTTAGGAAGATCACAGAGATAACTTTTGAAAAAAATCAAACCTGGGCTTTCATCTTCAGGAAAGTGCTAGAGAGTACTAATTAAACAAACACCCTTTTCCCAGTTTTTATGTTGACTGAGCAGACACACGGAGCCAGAGGGTTGTGTAGACATTACTGATGAAGCTGCATTAGATGGCTCTAACATCCCTTTCAACCCAGAACCTGAGACTGTATTACCCTAATCAGGTCTTCAGGCACAGGCAGCAAAGACGGAACAAAGAGAGCAAAGATCTGATTGTGTCTGGCACGAGAAGAACTTACTGGGTCTGTTTGCTGCAGAAACTGAAGCCCGTGACACCCTTGGTCCCACGGAGTAGCTACAGCCATGGCTGACTTTCCAGGGGGTGTTAGGCTTCCCCCAGACTAGTCCCTCAGACTAGTCATTGAGCCTTCCTTTGGGGAAGGTATAAAGTGTGTGTGTGTGTCAGAGAGAGAGAGAGAGAGAGAGGGAGAGATTGTGGGTGCTCCTTCTGAACTGATAGAGGGAACAGGAAACAGGAAGCCAGGGGAATAACAGTTTCCCCTTGCACCAGTTAGCTATCACTAGGTTCTGCTGTGTAACGAGCAGCCCCTCACATTGCAGGACTTACAAGGACAAAGAGTTCTTTCTCACATAATTACATGTGGGTTTGCTGTAGTGCCCTGGCTCCATTCTTCCCCATCCTGAGATGCCTAAGGAAGCAGCCCCTTCTTGGTTCCTTGGAGGAAGGAGCAGATCCAGAGGATTGGTAAAAGGCATGTGTGTGTCTCCATCAAAGCAAGTCACGTTGCCAGGCCCCACATCGATGGGTGGGGATGGCAGCCCTCTTACAGAAAGGTAAATACGTGGGGATGATAGTGCAGTCCATGTCACTCCTTCAAAGGAACAAATATGCATTAAAGTAGAAAGGAAACAGGAGGCCCTCCTCTATGTCAAGACAAATTGAGCTGTATTACTTCACTTTCCCAAGAAATGGATTAATGATTAATTTCAGACATGTCAGGAACCACAACATTTGTTATGTCTATTATACATTAAAGGTGACTTCTGAAAGTCTCTTAAATCTGTTCACTGCCATTCATTGCAATGCCCTCATCTTGGTCCCTCTCACTGGGACCTATCTCTGGTTTCCCCTTTAGGTTAGTGCCTCCAATCCAGTCTCAATTCTGCAGCCACAGCGAGTTGACAACTGTCTAGTCTCTGTGTAAAACCCTTTTATACCTGCAACTTGAACTAAAAAAGTAGAGCTAACATTTTTTGCACTTACTATATTCCAGCCATGTCTCAGAGGTAATATTGTGTTATTTTATTTAATCTTCACAAAACACCATTCAATACTATGGTTACGACTAATACTAATAGACTGACTTAATGGGAGGCAGAGATCCAGAAAGATCAAGTAAATTTTCCCTGTGAAGTCCGAGTTTTGAATCTGAGAAGAGACTCCGTGGTAGCCAGAAAAGGGAACCCTTGCACACTGTTGGTGGAAAGGTACAGCCATTACGGAAAACAGTATGAAGATGCCTCAAAAAATTAAAAATAACACTACCATATGATTGATCCAGCAATCCACTAGTGGGTACGTGCCCATAGGAAATGAGATCAGTATATTGAAGAGGTGTCTGCACCCCCATGTTTATTGCAGGGTTATTCACAATGGCCAAGACATGGCACCTAAGTGCCCATCAGTAGGCGGACGGGAAAGGAAACGTGTACACCCACAGTGGATGCTATTCAGCCTGAAGAAGGAAGGAAATCCTGTCATTTGCAATAGTGTGGAAGAGCCTGGAGGACACTGTTAAGTGAAACAGGCAGGTACAGAAAGACGAACGCTAAGTAATCTCACTGATCTGTGGGATAAAAAAAGAGTGAATTCATGGAAGCAGAAAGTAGCATGGTGGTTTCCAGAGGCTGGGGTGGGATGGGGATGGAGGGATGCTTGGTCAAAGGACATAAAGCTTCACTTACGGGGAATAGCCTCAGAGATCCATTGCACTGCGTGGCGACCACAATCACCTATTGTGTATTTCAAAATTAGTAAAAATGTAGATTTTAAACATTCTCACCACACCAAAAAAAATGTTATGTAGGTGAGGTGATGGATATGTTAATTAGCTTAATTTAATCTTGCTACAGTGTATACATAGATTAACACATCACATTGTATCCCGTAAATACATACAATTATTATTTGTCAATTAAAAGTTTTAAAAAACCCATCATGTTGTACACTATAAATATATACAATTTTTTATTTTTAAATTTAAAAATTAATTTTAAACTTAAAAAAATATCAAACATGGGCTGATCAGCAATAAAACTGAAGGACTCTTCTTCAAAATAATACTTAGTCCTGCCGGGCAAGCCCACCAAGTGTCCCCGGGCCCCTCTGCTGGCCCCTGGTGGCCGTCCCTGAGCAGGTCGCGTGGCTAGTGGACAGCGCCAGCCTGGGCACAGGTGCACTTGCTTGTAGGACCAGCTGTGATGCTCCCTCTCAGGTGAACAGTGAAACTTTCCTGAACTCAGCGTCCTTCACATTTGTGCTTGTTGGATGCATCATGTAGCACGTGATAAACACTAAATTAATATGAATAGTTATGATCTTATTAAAATCATCATTTGGGGCAAAATCTGAAATCTTAACATACTCTTATCGCCTTTTAGATAATTTATTCCTGTAGTCCATAAGGTGAAAATATATTCTAAGTGTTTTAGAGTATCTTAGAAAAAAATAACTGGGTTTTGTTCCTGTTCTAATTTCGTCTCAAACCTTGCTGACTTTTGCCCGGCCTGTGACTGCTCTAAACAATGGCAGACATCAAAGCACTCTTTATCAAGACAGATTCTTTCCGTCAAACTGGTTAGCATTTAATACACTCATTTCTCAGTGGCCTGACAGAGACACGATAATGGAGATTTTAAAAATAGTTTTGTCCCAAAACACACCAGTGACACTCATCTTGCTACAGATCTCACCATCTAAAGGAGTTCTCCCTGGTTCTGCTGACACGGCTCCTTTTTAATGGTCTTAGTCACACATGAGTGTCAGTGACGAATGCCATCTATCAGGGGCTGCCCTGCTTCCTGTTGGTTCCACCACGTTGGTGCTAGGGTCTGCCAAGCACCCGGCATCACTACTTTCAAATCAGTCAGTGGTTCCCCAGATCATTCTACGGAGCGATCGAGAGGCGGTGTTTGTGCAGCCGGGACGCTGCACCTGAAGACCTTCCGGGATTTCCAGGCATGAACACGTGACAGTGGAAAACGCATGCCAGGGGCTACTTAAGGATGCAATCATATCATAGCGTTCTGCAGGCTTTTGGAAGACAGAATGATGCCTCTTTGTCATCTCTTAGTGGAGGAAACTCTCGCGGAGAAACTTAAGCAGAGCCTGATAGGGTCACTGAACTAACTGAGATCAAGGGGCCCTTGTCACACACTCCGGGAAATGTCAGCGCCCTCCTCAGCAGTTCTGTCCGTGTGAACAAAGTGGGGCTAGAGGGATGGGCAGGAGCTTCTCCAATCACGGCTTTGGGATTTCTCGACACTTTGCACTTTTCATGGTGGTCTGTGGAGGTGATGTCCCAGGTATGATGCCTGATTGAAGAATAATGATAAAGAATTCATCCCCACCTTCAGGCCTCAAAGGTGGGGATGAAAGTGTGGGGGGGGCAGTCAGAGGAGAGACCACCGTGAGATGCCATCAATGGTGGGTAATGTGTCCTCTAAAAAGCCAAGTCGAGGAGAAGATGGTTGAGGTCAGCTGACAGGGATTGACGAGTAGGGCCAAGTATCATATTAATAGCTCCGGACACCGAGTGCCCACCCTGTGTGAGCAGGTGCTCCTTGTGTGCGAGACTGCAACTTCTGACAAAGTCAGGTGGCCCTTCCAAGGCATCTGACCAGGGACAGTTGCCCTGGCTCGCTCCTTCACCTCCTCCCTCTCACCTGCTCTCAGTGGGCCATCCACACCACACCTTTGTACTTTCTAGGCTATTCCATACCCCTCTGCCTTTATTTGTTCAACAGCCCGTAGGCATATACAACAGTCTTACTGAACAGGTATTTACTGGGCACTTACTATGTGCCAGGGAATGTTCTCTGGATGCTGGAGACTCTGCACCTGTGGGATTTCTGCTCTTGTGAGGGAGACAGAGGATGAACGAAGGAGACCTGCAGAAAATTGTATCCTGGCAACTTGCCTTAAGCATAACAATGAGATAACCAGGGTCGTTCATACAGAACAGGAGGATGGACGTGGACACAGTGGAAAAAATGAGCCATGTGGGAAGTCACCAAGGTGTGTCCTGGGCAGAGGGCCCAGTACTCACTTGGGAAAGCAGGTGGGGAGGGGCCTGACGGGCCCAGGAACAGCAGGTAGCAGGCCAGAGAGTGCCCTGAGATGATGAGGAATTTGTTTGGAATGTAATGGAAACCCCTTTCCTCTGTGTGCTTGTCCACGCCTTTCTGGAAGGTGAAACTCACTTTTCAAAACTCCGTTGAGGCTGGGCGCATTGGCTCACGCCTGTAATCCTAACACTCTGGGAGGCCGAGGCGGGCGGATTGCTAGAGGTCAGGAGTTCAAAACCAGCCTGAGCAAGAGCAAGGCCCCATCTCTACTATAAATAGAAAGAAATTAATTGGCCAACTAATATAGAACTATACAGAAAAAATTAGCCGGGCACGGTGGCACATGCCTGTAATCCTAGCACTCTGGGAGGCCAAGGTGGACAGATTGCTCGAGGTCAGGAGTTCGAAACCAGCCTGAGCAAGAGCAAGACCTCATCTCTACTATAAATAGAAAGAAATTAATTGGCCAACTAATATAGAACTATATAGAAAAAATCAGCCGTGCATGGTGGTGCATGCCTGTAGTCCCAGCTACTCGGGAGGCTGAGGCAGCAGGATCGCTTGAGCCCAGGAGTTTGAGGTTGCTGTGAGCTAGGCTGACGCCACGGCACTCACTCTAGCCTGGGCAACAAAGCCAGATTCTATCTCAAAACAAACAAACAAACAAACAAAAAAACAAACTCTGTCAAGGCAGAGCCTCTCTGCTGAGCAGCGAGCGTAATCGACTGCATGTGCTCACTGTCCCTGGGCCGTGCTCCCCTGACGTGTGGGCTCCTGGAGAACAAGGTTAACGCCACATTCTCTGCGTGCGCGGTGTCCCGCGTGGCGCGTGGCACTAACGCTAACCCCTCATTCTCTGCGTGCGCGGTGTCCCGCGTGGCGCGTGGCACTAACGCTAACCCCTCATTCTCTGCGTGCGCGGTGTCCCGCGTGGCGCGTGGCACTAACGCTAACCCCTCATTCTCTGCGTGCGCGGTGTCCCGCGTGGCGCGTGGCACTAACGCTAACCCCTCATTCTCTGCGTGCGCGGTGTCCCGCGTGGCGCGTGGCACTAACGCTAACCCCTCATTCTCTGCGTGCGCGGTGTCCCGCGTGGCGCGTGGCACTAACGCTAACCCCTCATTCTCTGCGTGCGCGGTGTCCCGCGTGGCGCGTGGCA